>KZ505659.1:985434-1039617 GCA_002844005.1 Limosa lapponica baueri
GAGGGCCCCGCCCCGCCGGGCACCGCCCCAGGGGGGTCCGGGCCGGGGCGGGGAGGGGAGCGGAGCCGAGAGGGGGAACGTCAGCGGGAAAGAATCCGCTGCCACCGAGGGCCGCCGCGGGGAAGCGCCGCCGGGAGCCGCCGCGGAATGGGGATGGGGGATGGGGGTAGATGGGAGATGGGGGACCGGCGGCCGCGGCCCAGCGGAAAGCCCCGCCGGAAAGCCCCGCCGGATCGGGATGACAGCGTTGGCAAAGCAGCCACGGGCCCGGGAAGTCGGGGAGGACCGACGGCGGCGCCTTTCCTCAGGCCCTTCCCGGACGGTGCGAGGGTGGGGGCTCCGCCGGTCTCCTCCGGGGAGGCACGGCCTGGGGGGGGGCGTAGGCCGCTAGCAAAGGCCTCAGACCCTCACGCAAACAGCTCTCTCGCACTGCGTGATGGCTTGGACTACTTTTGAAGTTACTTTAAAAGGTTACAAAGTCACAGGAAACTTTGAAAAACGCTGGGAGATGGTGAAAAGGGGGGAGACAGAAAGTTCGGAAGGGGTCACAGTGAGATGAAGGTGGAGCAGGACGATGGGCTCCTCTTGAGCTCGTCATTCCTCTCCTCCACGTTGTGGACATGAATCCCGGCGAGAGTCGGCACCTCTGGATTTCAGTGCAGGTCACTCTTTTCCCCTGCTGCGTTAAGGCACTGATGAACCAGCGCAGGGCTGTGTTGGCTACGGCTGCGGAGGGCGGCCAGTCTGCTCTGCAACAAGTCCCGTTCCTCTTTGGAAAGCGCAGGGCATCCGCGAGGTTTGCATGCTGGGCATGCCAGCGGGATTACACCGGATCCAGCCCAGGGAGCGTTGGTTCCTGGCAGCGAGCAGTGGGCCATGGCTGCCTTCGGCACCGAAGCCGCTCTGGAACACAAGTACAGATTCAACACTTGGTTCATGGGGTGAAGTGCCGACCCGAAAATACCGTGCTGTGTTTCCTTCAGCGTTGCTGTAACACTGGGCATACAAAGTAACCTTTCAAATACATTTAAATGTTAACAAATTTGAAAATAGTCATCAGAAGATGATCCGCTGATAGGACTGGTTGGGTATGGAACAACAGTCTGTAAGACAGGCTGCCGGGGCTGTGGCCCACTGAGCCACCTACTTGGCATCCCCCAGAAATAACTGGTCTATCCTCCCATTCCATAGCAAAAATTCAGGACTAAGTGTCTGGTCTAACTCCGGTTGAAACCAACGGGACTCTTTCAAACGACTTGTGGTGGGAGCCCCGTCAGGCTGTAACAGTCCCGAGGGACTCGCAGGGCAGCCAGGAGGTGGTTTTATACTGTGGTGCTGTGGATCAGCTCAGCTTAAACCGCTCCACCGCTGCACAGCTTCTAACGAAAACAGCCAGGGCTGTTCCTAATTAAAGGAAGCAGAACTGCCTGAACTACCCATTGGGAAAAGGAAACTGTGCAAGAGAAGCAGGAAACTGAAGAATGGGGTGAGGGAAATGGCGGTTCACGTAAACATAATGAAAGTTCATTAGTTTTCAGACATTCATGTTGGGATAAACGCATCTTTCATGACCTCAGCGAACGTATGATTTAGGGCTAGATTCAATATCCTCCAAAGTCCTTGGAAATGTTTCCATTGACTTAAATAAAGTTGAATCAGGACCTTATTTGTTAATGCTCTCAATCATTTTTGCTACAATTCACAGTGGCTTGGGAAGTTTGAGGCATTTACAATTGGTATGCTTTGGTCAGCTCCATAAATTGTATGTTTCATCAATTTTGAAATAAAATGGTCCTGATTAGTAACAGACAAAAATAAGGCATAATATTTTCTTGCTGGACAATCAGGTTTAAATTATCCTCAAATAAATTGCTTAGTATTTTTATTTTCTACCTCATCTGAGCAGGGCACAAATACCATTCGGTGTTTTTATGCTGCTACTGAACATCTGATAAAAAAGCTATCAGTCTTTTGGGATGATTGTTGCCATTTATTCCGTGATCAGTAATATGCTCACATCCCACAGGAAAAGGTTGAATAAGAAATATTTGAGCATAGTTACAAACACATTCTGTTTTGCATCACTCTGACAACACAAAGCAAATTTAAACCCATCAGTGCAGTACAAAGCAGCTGGAGCACACTGGGCAATCTGGCTCATTATGTGTAAATCTCTTATCTTTGCCCTATTTTTCTACATTCCTTATTACTAAAGCTGTTTGTATGGAAAGAGGATTTGTACGAGAATTATTCCCCACCTGAAATCATAATCCTCTTTGTGACATTGTAATAGCTTCTTCAGCAACCACATGTAATATCATAAACACGTGCTGGTGACTTCAGTTGGAAACTAAAGAAAAAAAAGCTCTGAAGAGGCAAAGTCTGTTTTCTTGGAAACATGGACAATAATCTTACAAACATTCTTGCACATGAATTATTGTAAGCATATGTGGAGTCCTATTAAACTCCCTGAGCCTAAATTATGCCTTGTGTAATTCCACCATAATCTATAGAATTAATGTGGCTCAATGGAAAACTATCAAATACACATTGTGATTTCTGTGTTCCGCTCAGTGTCAGAGCCATACTGAGCCTCGATGACTGAAGATGTGTAAGGGGGTGACTGGCGAGTCCTACACATGAAGTCGGGCCTAGCCATGTCTGAGATGGATCATCACCTCGTTCCTACGCATCTGATCCTGATAAAGGGCCTTTGTTTAATCAACTGGCTCAGCTGAGGAGGAGCAGGATGATTTCCCTGAAGGATCGAGGGAGTTTGTTCGGGAGAGATAACTGTATACAGGAAGTTAATTTGCCAGGAGTAGCTCCAAAGGGTGATATGTAAGGGAAGGAGGAAGGCTTTGCTGAGTGGTGTGGCTGGTTTGAGGGAGGGGAGTAGGGTTCTCAATTGGGGTGGGTGGTAGTACCAGCCATGGGGTGGGGAAGGAGAAGATGAAGAAAATACACCACTCTGTGTGTGTGGTCACAGGTGTGGAGTGTGATTTTGCCTGGAGCAGAGGAGTAGCTTCCTGGGTGGGAGGTGGGAGCTACAGTGCTTGCAAGTACTGGAATGCAGGAGGAAACTGGAGCCAGTTGTGCTGGATTGGTCCAGGCAGGAAGTCACTCTGGTGAGGAGCATGTCCTGCACTGTGCTACCATCAATGGAGCTTGCTGGCCTGCAGGTAACTGATGGGGGGGGCTGGCTAAAGAAAGTACTTTCTAATAGCCTGGTGCTTCAAGGAAGGGAAGGATGCTCTAAGCTTTCTGAATCACAACTGTGTCCTCCTCTAAGGATCGAGGGGAAAAAATACTAGTGAGTAAGTACTAATCTGTCAAGGCAAGGAGAAGGCAGTACTGCTTGCTTCCCCTTTGAAGCACTTTAGTTAAGAGGCAAGGAACTAACTAAGCCCTTTTGTGATTCCCTTAAACTTGAGAGAGTCTTTCCCAGGCTGTCCTGTCCCACCTCAGTGTGTTAACTAGTCCTGGTGTTGTGAAGTGTCCTGTCTAGTGACACTTAAGCTCAGTCATGTTTTAGCCTAATTAACTTATGTGACTAAAGTAATTAAAACAACTGTAGGATAAATACAACTTGTGACTCTAGTAATACTTGCATCTTCCTGCTACTTGATGCCTATTAAGACCAAACGTGAGCACAGCGTGCAGTAGCACTGAAGAAACTGCAAAATAAGAACTCTACAAAAGAGCCAGTGGTGAGCCTTAGCAGTATCCAAAACCTTCCTTGCTCTTTCATTTATTAGAGTTCCTTTTGAAAATAAACAGTGGCCTAGGTAAGTTTGTATGCCATCTGTTCATGTTTTACCTCAAATACCTACTTAAAACATTGCTGTACTCATACTGCTAATTATGTTGGAAAATTTTGGGAATATACAGTACTGCCCTCAGTACTTTAATTAAACATGCCATGCTGTATGTGTGCTGTATTGCTTCTTGACCGCTTTAACAGACTATTCTCATCCCACGAGAGATGCTCTTGTAGAACAATTACGGGCGCTATGAGGTGTTTGTAGCCCACTCCTCTTTCCTCTGTACCAGACTACAGAAGACAACATTTTCTTGGCAGTCATTAATTCTACCTAAAAGGCCGGCTTACAAGTGTCTTAAAATCAACATCTGGAAAAACTAAGTACACGCACTTCTTACAAATACCACAAACTGAATCATGGGGCCAAATTCAGCCTTGATGGAATTATTATCTGCTATCTCTGTTCTGTGTTTTCCCAATATTGCTTGAGTAAATTCCCTTATATGGAGATGTCTTCAGAGATGCACATGATGCCAAAATGCTCAGAGAATTGCATAGGACCAAGCCTAAAATACTGCAGTAGAAAAAAGAAAAAGAAATATAAACCCAGTCTTTTCTTGAAAGGGGATGGTCGTGGAAATCCCTGATTTGAGAAGGGATTTTAAGCATCAGTTCTGGCAGTTGTAACACTAGGAGCGCAAGTCTTATTTTTGGGAAAGACTTCCCTTTGTGTCTAATTTTTAAGGACATAGATGTTATTCATATTCAGGATAAAATAACTTGCTAAAGTGAAAGGCTTATCTAAATGTTTGTATTTGTAGAGACTAAGCTTTATTTAAAACAAAACAATATATTCAGATTGTTAAAATGTCTAAATGCTTGCTTCTTAATCCATCACTTTTTCATTGATTTTAATACTGATGTCTTCTTCTGTCTTCCCTCCTCTTACGAAAATAGAGAGTTTTTTTTGTTATCTGGTGGTGCTAGCTGTTGATAAATAAGCTTAAGGCAGACTTGCGCTTTTTTTATTTTTATTTTAGATTCATGACCTTCTCTCAAAATGTGATAGTTGCATTCTTAACAGTGGGGGTCTAGCTAAGAGAATAGTTGAATGCCAAAGTACAAAGTATGTTCCCAGATAAAGCTAATCTATTAAAAAAAAAACCCAAACAACAAAAACCACCAAAATGAAATAACTTACCTGCAACCTGATTGTCATGTCCTGTGTTGTCATGTGTCATCCCATTTCCCCCCCCTTCACCTTCCCCCCGACTGAGTGAAAGACTTGCTGCTGGTATTGGTTTTTAACTTGCTAAAACCAGTACACAAGCAGAAGGCAACCAAGGACTTCAGATAGTGCTTGCTGTGTAATCAAAATGCCTGACATATTTCACAATTTTCTTCCTCAAGCATCATAACAGCAAGTAAGTTTGTTGCCTTGCAGTAGGTAGGTCAGAGAGTCATTTCTCTCTCCTATTTGGTAGGCTTGTCCATCAGTAGGACCTAAAATGTTTGCAGCCAGTCTGTGCCACCAGCAGACATGTTGCATTTGATTCCGTTTGCCAACGAGTGAAATACTAACAGCCATCAGTTTTATTTCACAGTGGTGTTTACCTACGAGATAAACATAGCAAAACACACAAAAGAAATGCCTGCAGGGACAGTGTGTGTTACCAGAACTGCTCCTTGTGAGGGAGATGAGACTTCTGTGTCTTCCTTCTTCTTTGTTTTCTTTCATGCTTGTGAAGAAAAAAACAAACAAACAAACCCACTCAGCTTTCATATCTCTACTTGAGGCAGATTTTGGAAGGCAAATAACTTGGCACTGTGTCTTTGTGCTCCTGTTAGAGAGAACACTAGACCCCTTAAAAATGGTGGCTTTTTCCTTCTTAATTATTTTGCTTCTGATGGCTTTTCTTAAAGCGTCCCATCAGTCACACTGTTGCTCCTGAAGTTCACTGTGCCCCTTCCTTGGCAGCCCTGGACATCAGAGAGCCGAGGCCTGGACTGACTGACCAGCACACACCTGAATTTTCCCTCCCAGTGGCAGGTAGCAGAGGACATGCATATATTTTGAAGAGGCAATTTCTGGCTCTCCAGGATGTGGACAGAGGCTATGACAGTTAACAATTGACTGATGCAAGCTCAGGATGATCTGAGATTGATTTGAACACTTTATCTCCTTCCCTGAATCCCAGAACTTGATTTTTATGCCACTTGAGCGTGTTCTCATTGCTTCCGTTTGAGTTCAACTCTTAAACAGGGTCTGGTCAAATTCATATCTTTCAAGGAAAGGTGTGTTCCACTGATTTTTCTCTTCATCCTCCATTGTGTTCCCCGATAATAACTTCAGAACAGAATTGATTTAAAATAATTGCATTATTCAAACTTACTTATTTGGATACCAAATGCAAAATAATTAAAACTTATTGACCTATGAATAGATGTGTCTTCTGATGGTTAAAATCTTCATGCTTGCTTATCGAAACAAGACTATGCTCAAGCAGTGCAATATTTTTAAAGGCTGGTTAATTATCCAGTAATACTCTTAGTAGTCAAAATTTGAACATAGAAAAAAGGAATAGAAACCTTCTTCTTGCTTTGTAATTCTATGACTTCTTCCAGTTTTAACTATCTAGGCAGTATTTTCTAAATGAGACCATTTCCTCATCAAAAATATTTCCCACCTCTGACATGGTATTCTTACGAGCTTGAGAGAATGTGGTGGTTTATGCCTCTTTGTTAACTCTAGTTCATTATCCTTGTGATATTCTGAGTACCTTATGGGGTTATTTGGGATTGAAATGGTGCGAAGGAGAAAAGGCTGCCGAGTGCTGCACATGATGAGTGACTAGCTGAGATACAGTGGCATTTAGCCAGAGGCTGGCTACCACTGCGTGGAGACTCAGTTGTTACAACAGTAAGGATCCTAAATCTGTTTGGATAAGAGAGGTTTCAAATAACCCGTGTCACACTTAATGTACTTCAGTAGATGTCAGAGGATGTGATTCAGACTTGGGAGGGGGGAGTGAAGGGAATTAGGAATAGCTGATGCTCAGATAACTGAGACTGTAGCAGAATACAGAATCCTGAGGTTTTTGGCCACTTTATCCCAGATCATTAATCTTGTCCATTTTATGCTTGTATTGCATCCCACAAAACTTCAGAATTTCCAAAAGATGTTGAGTGTGGGGTTTTTCTGTTTTCATTTTTTTGTGTGTGTGTGTTTCTTGCTGTGGAGAAGTCTCTTTTTTTTCTTTTTTTTTTTTCTTCCCTCCCCAACTGGAACAAAGATTTAGTATCTAAATGGAAGTTGTAGTGGATGTAATAACTATTGTTTAAAACTCAGTGATACGAATGTGGTGTACTTTGTGTGTGCTTGCTCAGTAGTCGACACAGTACTGGGGACAGCACTGTTCCATACCTGCCGTTCTCGTGTGTTTTTTCTGTTGACAAATCTCCAAAAGGGGCGTGTGTAGGGCAAAGGGAGAGCTGCATGCAAGTAGAAAGTACTGGTAATGTTTACTTTTAAACACAAAGGAAGATTCTTGTTATGGAGGTTAAAATCTGTAAGCAAACAGAGACAACTTTATTTTGTATTTGCATTGTATAATAAACTTTATTCAGAGGAAAAGCTTGGCAAATGAGCATGATTTTCCAGAAATATTCATTACATCACAGCCAGCACAGTTCAGTGTTACAGACCAGAAGTAAATTCAGCCTCCCCAGTATAAAACCTTAATTGCCTTGTATTACATATTCTGAACGTTCAATAAACCTGGAAGAACTGGGTGGGGTGGGGGTAGGAGGGCAAAGCAGCAGTAATAGTTTCTTTCCTCTCGGAATTATCTGTTCAAGCTTTCCTAAAGGAGTACTTTACATGGAAGCAGAGCTCTCTGTATTTCCTCAGCCTCCCTATTCTATCCCCATTCTTGTTATTCAAGGAGAAGGTTAAATGAAGATTTTCAGGAATTGTCTCTAGTCTGGAGTTAAATTTAAATATGTTTAGAATTGTGATTGTGCTTCAAGATAACTACCTTTGCTTGTCAGTGGCCAGCTTCTGTCTGTGACAGAAGAGGACAGATCTCCACACAAATAATTTTTGATGGTATCTATTTTGTATCTAACTATGCTGCAAAATCTGACTTGGTATACCCTTTTGCAGCCAGGCTACCTTTTTAAGGAATTATTACAAATATTAATGTAGAGCTGTTAAGATATCACTTAAGTGCCTCTTTACAAATAGTGCAGCATTACTTTTAATATTTTGCTTTTTGGTGTGGATATAAAAAGAATATTAACTGTGATTCCCAGCTGTCATGCTTGCTTTTTCACAAATGGTTGCCTGCAAAAACAGGCCCTGTTTATTGCTGCTGAGTAATAATTTCTGGACTTCATTTTGGCAGTGAATGTTGGGGAGATATCCTTTAAGCCACTGAATTGGAGGTTAGGACATTCATTTTGGTGTCAGCTGACATCCCAAGCTGGATCATAAATGAAAAGCAGCGGGGTTCAATTGCACTGTGTAACAATAAAGCAGGAAACACTAATTGCCAAACTACTGGCAGCTGAAAGTAGAATTTACAGTAATGCTAACTGAGCAGATCTGACTGTTGATATAACATTACAAATACCCACTCGTTCTTAAACCAAGTAGAGGGTTTTCTGATCTTAAGAACTTGCCGTGCACCAATGTGTAGAAGGGGCAGGATTATGCACAACAACTTCACTGCATGGTTTAAAATACTACTTCAATATAAAAAACAACAACTCTAACTTTATGTTATAGACTCCTTTAAAAATTATCTGCTGCATAGTGCAAGGACAACTTCATCTACCTATGAATATTCTTGTTCTCTCTCTCTTTCTGAAGTTTATGCAAAATCTCTTTGAGCACCTGTTCAAATCCAATACTGTCCAGAAGAGCATCTCATTGCATAGTCATGAATACCTGATTTCTCTACAAAATAGAATAAAGCCACCCTCACACAACCCTCCACCTCCCATCCCCAGCCCCCCCCAAAAAAGCCCTCCAAATCCGAAATGAAACATTCTGGGTGGAACAGTGACAAAGGTCTGGTAATACTGGATTAATGTCTGTGCTACCATTTGTGAAGCATCAATTTACAATAGACTTGTTTAATATGCATAATAACTTAATTGATAAAGTGCTGTAACTTGTTTGATACATTCCTTGGAGAGATTCCTCACTTTCCCCATTTTTATCGGTTAAATATTATTATTGCCCCCAGTCTCTCTCTGGTTAGAGAATAACAAGCACGTCCAACACCTTGTTGAGCTTTGTTCCTCAGGTGTGAGCAAACATAACAAAAGGTATGTGCAAAACTGATGTTATCAATCAACAGATCCATCTTTTTATAGGTATGTGCATGATGATAGCCTATCCCTGGTACAGCTAAATGGGAAACTGCTTGTTTCTGTTGCACGGATATTTCTGTCTGACCCATTAACTGGATTATCAAACAAGTTAAAAATTTTTTGGATGAGATGATAAAAAAGATACAAGAAATACTAAATGTGAAATTTTACACTGTGCAGAATAGTCACCTGAGTTTAAATAAGCATGTCAGAAAAGGTCAATCTTGCATCGCACATCACTCTCTCCTCCTTCTCCATTACCATTGCAGCATGAAACAGTGATGCAAATAAAAAAATGCTGTCCAAATCTATTACAGTGAAAGCTACTGGTTTTCTTAAACTCTTGTGCAAAATCCTGTCCCTTATGAAGCTGCTTTCTGCAAGATGACCTCTGCCTCAAAGTACTTCCTGCTGATTTCAACAGTACAGGTCACAAGACTATCATTATGCTATAAGGAAGAGCGGTGATTAAAAGAAGTCACATCCAAGTGTGAGAAAGCTCTGCTGCTAACAACCAGAAGGGCTTGATACTTACTCTCCTAGGTCCTCACCCACCTCCCAGAACAACCAGGTGTTTATTGGTACAGCATGTGGTCTCAGCATGGGCCGGCAAAAGGGGAGGGATATCGAAGTACTGACGGAGAGCCAGGGAGCTTCTTCAAACACCTTACACAGTGCTTGCTTGTGCTCTGCCGTACGGTGACCAGTACAAGCAGTTTTCTAACTTCTGTGACTGTCAGATCTAGTACAAGTATACAACTCAGTTTTCTTTAAACGTATGTTTTTTTTGAAAGCTCTCATTTTCTCCTGTAAAATTTCTGAACTGTGTTTTTCCATCCCATGATACGGACACTATCCTCCCAGTTGCCTTTACTGGCAATTAGATAAGCTTCAGTTAAATGATCTTTGTGTGTTCATCACATGTAAGCTGTTCTTAATTCACATAGCATTACTAATGAATGGAAGACTATTTTGCTGAAATGATAATTTAAAACTAATGTCCTAGGGAATGGTTGTATTAAACACTACATTCAACAACCAGCTCATAATTACTTTCATGAACTAGTTCCCTGAAGTCAGTCTCAAAATGTAGATTAAGGGTTGCAAGGTCTATTTTTAGTGCTGTTAAGTCTCTGACACAAACCTCAGTGACCAAAGCCCTTACATACACCGTGGCTGTTGATGTCCTTTGCTTGACTGGAAGGGAAGACTCTACCAGTGTCCATAGTAACAGTGAACCCATATCAGGGACAATATGAACGCAATCAGCTCTGATCTATGCAAGGTTGAGAGGGGAAGTGCAATCTGTTGTAAAAAATGTTTATGAAGACTTTTTTTTTTCTTTGCTTATCCCTGCTATAATGTCTTATCATAGCCAATGTTAGATAAAAAGGTATGTTCCTGATTCGCACAGTAAGTTTTAAATCAATGGAAAATGGTGACCTTTTAAAGCTTCAACACTTCTGACAAGCATGACCTAGCAGTAGTCAGGCTTTTACTAAGCACAGCACTGCAAACTACCAGAGTGGGATGGCCATGGCTACAGTCCTTGAAGGCTTGCATTCATTCCCACTGCCTCTGGCTGGGAGAGCAAAAGTTCCTTTAAAGAAGAAACAAAAGCAGTGTGAGATGAGCAGCTTGTATCTGCTGTGGTACTGTAAGTCCATATCCCACCACACTGACTTGGTTTCAAGTGTGATCAGCAGAGGGAAAGGCGACACAAACATGATTTGAAGGGAAACACAAGTGCTGTTTACACAGTGTATTTGAGCAACCAGGAAGACACCTAGCAAGGATCTGTTACAACCATTCCTTTCCATCATGGAGATGTAGGAGACACAGTCCTTAGAGAGAAATTGTGACAGCAAGCCTTTTGTGCTCTTTGCCAAGGACTGAAGTGTGGAGCAAAGATATGTTCGATTGGATTGTGCCACTTGGCACTGAACCAAGCGAAGGTTTTCGTGCAAGTGCTGCTACCTCACTGTCCCTGAGATACTCCTCCACATAGACAGCCTACTTTCTCCCCTGCCCCAGGAAAACAGGCTGCTGCTCGGATGCAATTTGTGATAGCACATGGGCTAAGGCACGCTGATAAGCTCATTTGGGAGTGGAAAAAAGATGGGGAAGATGGTCTCACTGGGTTTGTTTATGCTCTGTGGGCCCTTGCATTGATATAAAAGGATGTTTTTGCTTCGCAAATATGATTTGCATTTGTAGCTCTAAAATGGTCTATGTGTTATCTGCATATAGCAATCTTTTGTTTCAAGGCATTGTCATCTGTTATGACAGGGTGTTTTTGCATGAAAAACAAGTGTCTGAACAATTGTGTGAGTACAACTTTAGAATTTACTTTTGAGACTTAGACTACTGTCCCCAGAAATCCTTAATGGCTTGTAAAGTGTTACAGAATGGCATAATTTTATGGTCATTGGAATGGTCACTGCAGAGCTGTAAGAAATTTGGTTAATTGGCTGGAAGTAGATCAGTCTGTTTAGCTTTCAGATCAGTCTGTTTAGCTTTCTCCTGGCATAGCTTGGAAATAATCTTCCAAGCTGTTTTTATCAAGAGTCAACCTCCTGCTCATACAGTTATTTTATTACAGTACAACTGGCGCTCCTCTTTTATCTTCCTCTCCTCCTTTTCTAGAACAAAATTAACCTGTTTTTTAATGTATGTGCAATATATACTGTCCATTAGAAGACAACCAGGTCAAAAGAGAAGCAACTCTAAATACTTAATATTTGTCAACTAATGTGTATATAGATAAAACAATCTGATAAATAAAAATAATTGAAAATTTAGCTTCCAGGCTAAATTTGTTGGGGAAGAAATTTCTTTCTTGAATCTTAGCCAATTTTGATGATATTTCCATAAAGTCATATTTGTTTCCTTTAAGAATATATTTCTTCCTCATTTTGTTTTAAATCCGTAAAGTATTATGTTTTCCTCTTTTGGAAATGGAGAAAAAAGAGGTAATGTATTTCATTCCAAACATCCCTCATATACATAAGGAAAACGTGTTTGCCTCAATGTTAGTATTTAGGGGAAAGAATGACACACAGCCCAAGCCAAGAATCTAAACATAAAGAACCCAGTCAGCGACCTTTAAGTCTTTGGATAGACCCTGGGAGCACCGTTTTATGTTCCATGCTGGGAGCAGGAAGAATGCAGTTTTCCCCTAGAACAATGACAGTCTGGTTGTACCCACCTACTACAAACAAAAGATAAGAGCTACTCAATAACAAAATGCTAGTTTACTTGGGCTCCATCATGCTTTTGGAGAGAACTAGCAGTTACTTGAGATAACCTTTTCAAGGAAAAGTCAATCTAGTTGATAACAAAACTTCCTTTAAGAGAATTCAAGCCAGGAACTCTTTTCTGTCTTCCATCCCCTAGGGTTGCGATGCAGCATTTTGTTGAAGGCTTTGGTTGGAGTTAGGCTGTGATCTTTCTGTTTCTGAGCTCTCCTGAGTAGTTCTAGCTACTTCAACTTTACAGACTTCTGGGTCATTTCAAATTCAAGTTTTCACTTACTAAGACTAATTATAAACTGCCGAAAAGTAAGTGTCCTTAACTCAAGTTGCCACTTGAGCCAGTAATCAGTAAGGAAATAGCTACAAATATAAGGAAATGGGTACTGTCCCACTCTCTCATAGCTGATTATCCAAATTAAAAACCACTTCATATGCACTATTTTAACCCATGTTTCCCAGGTTGACCAAACAGAGTAAAGAACATGCTGTTGGGGGAACACAGGCAGAGATTCTCTTGGCTTTGGTCCCCCAAAAGGCTGGCAGTGAAGTAAAGGGGGAAAAGTCTTTCCAAGTCCTTGAAAATCAGATTCCTCCACATCAGACGGCCTGAAGCTGTTCAGTTTTTCAGAACAGCCTCTTGTGAAAAAATCTACCGTTACCTTCAGAGTGTTTATATGGGAGGTTATACAAGTCTGAACAGGTAATGATTTCCTTTAGCAGTAGTCCTTGCCATGCAGGTGACAGACAGAAGAAAGTTCCTGGAACTCCCCAGCATTCAAAGGCAGACTCATGAAGTTTATGAACCCACAGTTTGAAAGTGCACCAAAGCCCAAAATCCCGCCCTGGGCAGGGCTCTAAGGGAGGAACCAAGCAGCCAGAGATGTTTTCACTGAGGTATAACTCCAGAGCAGGATGAGGATGGGCTACATTCTGCTCTGCTCTAAACAGAAGCAGCGTGTCAACTCAGCGCCGTTGGAGCCTTGGCTATGTTTACAGAGGAGGTGGTCCCTGCCAGGCCAGCCGGCTATTCAGGCACTGGGATGTGGTGCATGAATGGAACCATTCATCGGCTTTCTCTTCTCATGCTTCTCTGCGCCTCAGGGCGTTGATCCTGTGCTGTTGCCCCTTACCCAGAGCAGAGGAAGAGGCTGCCTCTGTCCTTATTCCCCTCTACTCTATTTCCCTTCCAAAACAAAAAGCAAGATTCAGCGTAGAGAGCACTAATCTAAAATAAACTACCATTAGCCATAATAAAGTCCACTGTATCTCCAAATTACCAAACTATCTACAACTGTCCAGAAAGTCCTGATAAGATAGTCTTCACTCCAGTTCAGGGAAAAAAAGCCCTCACACACGTCAGATTTACTTCAGCCAGGTCATTTTCAAGGACCCGAGTATGTTCTGCACAAAAAGTCCTTTCCACATAGTCTTAACCTCTTAACTGCTTTTTAATGTCAGACATAATGTAGGTTAAAAAACCACAAAACCCCTCTGTTCTGAACTCACATGTGACCACATCAAGGGCCTCTACTTATGCCGAGGATTATTAAGCCTGTCGGACAGGTTATAACGGCTGGCTCCCCCACAGGGCCTCGCAACATCATGACAGTAATTTTCTGTGTAATGTTTTCTGACTATTTCTAATGACTTTCTGCATAAAGCAGACTATTCCTCTAGACCCTTGTTTCCCAGCAGCAGGAACCGCCGTTTCTGTTCAGCTAAATTCCACCCCCCCACTCCCTACCAGAATAGCCGCTGCAACATTTTGCCCGACCCCGAGGAAAGGGCTTGAGAGAGCGAGTCTCCTCCTGCGGCGGCGCGAGGAGCTGCTGCTGGCTTCACCAGAGTCAGGCTGCGCAGCCTGTAGAGCGTTTTCACTTTTCTTTGAGCTTTCTTCTTTGTATATGTTTCCGTAGCCAGACACATAGCTCTGTGTGTGTACAGATGACAGATGTGTTTATATTGCTTTATAGGTGGAAGAGTGTGTAGAATTACGTTTTGCCAGATGAATGTGAAATGTTAAAGTAGACTTTCACACACATAGGTCCAACAAAATACCTTTTAAAAGTTGTTCCAATGTACAGAATATCATTTTCCATGACAAAATCTTAAGTGCGTACTGTACTGCTGAAAGTAAGGTGCTTAAAAAAAGAAAACAGGATATACTGAAAGTCAAAGTCACTGTATCAGGAAAAGAGGGGGAAACTCTGTTCCTTCCCCTATTACTGATAGTAACACTTTTTTTTTTTCCTTTTCTATATTTTAGGGCCTGAACCAGTTCAATTTTCTCAAGTGACGGTTTGCTCTCCGTGATGTAAATCTGCTAAGGATTTTTGCACATAACCTTTGAAGAAAGTACTTCTTAAATCTTTAAGTACTGTGCCTGTAGCATGACACTTGTCACCTTTTTTATTTATCTTAAGAAGTGAGCAACAATTTTCAAAAGGCGCACTACAGATTATAAGGACAGCTTTGACAAGCCCAGAGGAAAAATGATACTGGTTTAATGCGTTGGGGGTTTTGGAAGACTGTAGAGTACAAACTGTCATGAAGCCAACTTAATATAACTGTTTCCTTTATACTCTAAGGATTCACAAGGGACTTCACTGCTAGCATACAGGAAATAAAGTCTGTTGTGCTAGAACAAGACTTTGTTTCTTACGTATTAGAAAACTACACAAAGTTTCCTTACAGGAAATGTTACAATTCATACAAATTCCCATATTTACTTGTAGACAAAAATTGCCATTCACATAGCAGGAAAACTAGATGAAAACAGAGACAGCATAGATTTAAGGCCATTATGGAGTATCGGTGAACAGACCTACATGATGGCAATAAATCAACTACACAAAAATGTACTTAAATATAGAGATAACTTTATTATTGTCTCATTTTCCAGTACCAGCCTGATTTCTTAAAAGGAACCCTTGAAAATAAATTGCTACATGAATGCATTTCTTCATTGAGGAGCTTGCAGAGTTTATTTTAGGTAAAGCCTGACTTCTGTTTTTACACTATTCGACCAAGAAATACTGACTTGGGATATTTTTCCTTTAGATCAGGCCACTGAACGATGAAGTAATCTGAAAAGTAGTAAAGAATCTTTCCAGACAGGGATAAAGTTTCCACGCGGCAGATGCTCTCTACATATACAATGGTTGCTCTCTTTATTCCTAGGAGCCCAAGAAGAAGAGCAGATATACAGACAGGAACACATGTTCCTGGTCCGTTGCACAATATCTGAAAGAGATGAAACATTTTGCAAAAGTAAAACATGAGTTTTTTCATACAGTAAAGAATTAAAAATATGCATATTCATATAACGTTACACATACAGGAAAAAATACTTCCAAAGATATTTTAAAAAACAGAAGAGGCAAGCAAATATGAAAAAAAAAGAGGGGGGAAGGGGAATAGGACAAACAAAAGACATTATTTCAAAGTAGCTGCCAAAAAAAGATGATCTTTCTTTACATGTCAAGGAGGAGAAAAAGAGCTCTGAGATGGCACAGTTAATTTCTATGAAGGAAGCAGAATTCCTTGACTCGTGGGTGTATAACTAAAACAGCTTACACACTCAGTCACAGCTTTGCATTGTATCAATCATGAGATTTGTGCACAGATTAAGGCATAATAAGGCCAAAGAAGTTTAGTTAGGATTACTAAACCTGCGATCCAGTTATAAACGGCTTGAACTTTGGTTTAAGTCAGCAAAACACTTAAGAGTTCAGCAAAAATGTGCTGATGAATTAGGACCTTCATCAGAATCTACTAGCTGATATGCATGACTGGATTTTTTTTTTTCTTTTAATAAACACAGTACAGAGAAACAAGCATCCAGAAAGAAGGTGTTTTGGTAAATACATGTCATGTCCTTGTAGCGAGGATCTCAAATTCACTTATAAATGTTAACAGTAAAAGAAAGTGGTCTTTCAATTTCAGACATTGATAAACTGAAAAACAGATTGCTTAAAACAAAAAGGTTTAAACCAGGGTACATGAGGCACTCTGCTTGGGTATCAAAATTGATTTCAGGCAAGGAATTTCTTACTAAATTTAACTACTACCATGTAATCAGCACTTCTCTGCACAGCTGGGGGTTATGTGGAAATAAAGAGTTCTTTTATAAAATCATGGCCCTATATCCTATGAACTCACATTTTTTTGTTCCAAGCTCACCACCTTGAGAAAGATATTACATTGGTGGGGAAAAAATAATAATCAGTTTCTGTTTCAGGGCTGTAGCAAACGTTTCAGAGTGTTTCCTTCCCTGCTTCATGTCAAGATCTCACTGATAAACTGGCTCACAGCACCTTGCCTCAGTTAACAGCAGCAGCTTTGGTGCTACTGAGTTCCAAACTTTCTCACCTATACTTTCCTTTGCCTTTAAGATGTTTCCGGAAAACTAGCTTGGGGATGTGATGACCATAATGCAGTGTTTTCTTATCAGAATCAACAGAACGTACTACTGTATGCAAAATTATTCTGATTTTATTGTTGATCTTACCTGTACTATTTATTCATGCAAGACTTGCTGACATTTTCTGAAAGTCCCTTACAAGCAAAACCCGTATACTGTTTTAAACTTTAAATTTTATGGTATCAATAGCCACAAATACTTGGATAAGAAAATTGCAACAGTGTAATTCTTTTATATTAGCAATTATACAGCTAAGAAGCAAAGAGGCTGATGAGAGTAATATACCATGGTTTCAAATCTCCTCCTCAACCCGATTTCAAGTATAGGGCTGATTTCATGCTGAGACTTTAAAACCTACTCTACAATCTGCTGAGAATGAAAATGTGTTTTTTATACATTTGCCTTGGCAAAGAAGGTCATAACCAACCACACACACTGCCTTTTCGCATTTCAAAGAAACCCTTCCGTACCTGTGAACTAAACCATGCATTTTGCCCTATTTCTTGATAAGTTTGACTAATTTGCACTGACGTTGATTCTGGTACATAGCTACTGATATCTAAATTTAAAGCATGCTTAGGTATCTCTATTTGTAATAACACTTGTTACTGCAGTGTAAACATAGCCATAGGCAACAACCTGGAGTGTTCTCTCGCGTTTGCAGCAAAACCCACCAGGGTCCCTGCTACAGAATCTGCTCTGTTTCAGACAAGTCCATGAGAAGCACCAAAACAGTCCAAAAAACTATTTACTACTTTTTCTTGTGAGTTGAATATGCAGTCTGACTACTGATTTCAGATTCAAAATTCGGCTTTAAGTGGACAGATAAAAATGTGCACCACTGCCAAACGGGGACTCCACTTTCCCTTTCCTTGAGCAGAACTGCCTGGAGTACATTGTCTCATCTTCATTGCTCCCCAAACCCTTTTTCTGTTACAGTATAGTCCTCTCCCCTGTCCTTTCCTCAGTGTCTTCCACTTCAATCTTTCTCTGTACTCTACCCAGCCCTCTGAGGTGTTTCCCACCCATCCTCGCTTCCCTGGTTTTCTTTGAGTTCTCTTGTATTCGTCTCTCTCTGCATCCCTATTCCCAGGTGTCCTTCCACCTGTCTTCCTTCTGGACTCCTGCTGGCTCGGCACTCTTTCAGCCTCCATCTGCTGTGAAAGCTCAACCCAGCTGGCTGCAGCAAGGAGAGAGTTTCACATCGGTCCCTTACATTCCACATTCTGACACAAAAAAATACCAGTCGCAGATATGATTGAGGTCAGGTAGACATCCTAACATTCTCCTGAATTGAGAATGGTAGAACAGGTTTTATAAAAAGCTGGATTATTACAATCATGGTCTCTATCGAGCTACTGTGCCATACATTTCAACCTACTTCCCCCCTTTATTAAACTTGGCTAGAAGCTTCAGTCTTTTTGCTATTTGGTATTCTTGTGTCGAGATGCCCACACAAAGCAAAGGCTAGAATGAATTCCAAAGTAAGTGTACTTACAAAAGAACACATAATGAAATAATAGTAAATAGGTCTATTTGTGAATCTATATGTGGCTCTAAAGATCACACTGAGTTGCTGTTATTACTTTGCTGAGGTGCAAAACAGAAAAGGAATAATCAAAATTAAAAAAATAAAAAAATGCCTTTACTATATCCAGGTTTTGATACAATGCACTCAATTTATACCTTCTACCGCTGTTTATAACTTGTAAGCTGCTTCTCAGATGCCCTTTAATTCACAGAAAAGAACTTGCATGAGGGAAAAAGGATCAGGAAAATTATGGGCTAGGCATCTCTAAAAAAACATGATCTGATTGATGATAACTCATGTCCTCTGCTCTTTCCCCTTCCTCACATACTGGTTCAAACAAGACAAAGCAGATGTGGCTCTATAAGATCTCTGTATGCAAAAAGCCCACAAAATACTCTGACTATGGATGTTCCTATTCTAACATGCTTGGGTTTAGGAATTGTCCCCTGAAAGAGACTCTGGTATAAACCTGCTGAAGCCAACAGACAGACAGATCCCTATCTGAATTTGGGGTTGTGATCTGTAAGTCAGAACCATCAACCAACCTTTCTGACCATTAAAAATTAACCTTAAGTTAACCTTCAGTGCGTGTCTAGAGACATGTCGTACCTAGAATTGGTGAAGTTGCTCACGTGTTGGAGTGACAATTCCCCTCCAAAAATCTGGTCTGACCAGTCCTACTTACTCCCTCTCACACTGTCAGCAAGAAGAGAGACCAGTGTTTCTGCTGCTTGGAATCTAACATCATACACTCATCCTGAGATATAACAGGGGAAACGTCTGAGAAAACAAGTATGCACATTATAAAGAAGAGGAACTTTTGGGAAATCTGTAAGCTAGAAATGCTCCTGTTCAGTTCCTGCCAGTATACGAAATTTTTGATGGTGGAAAGGAACTGAATCATCTACAGCTTTCCTTAAACTTGTAAGAGAAGGTGAACTGTCCTACTAGTGAATTTCAAAACACCGTTCAATAGGAAATTTTAGAGAATGATTGATGTCTTCCACCTTGAAAAGACCAAGGCTTTTGTTTCCCCCCTCCAGCAGAATACAAGTATCTCTCAGGGAATCCATTGGCAATCGTTAGTGTGCTGTGGAGAAGAAGCAGGCATCTATTGGGCAAGAAAGGACCAGGGCCTCTACAAGGTCAACTGGCTATTCAGGGTAAGTGTTTCCCAATATCTATTTACTTTAGCTACAAGGCTGCCTGTAGAATATTTGCATTGCATGCCTGTCTCCAAAGATCTCTAGTTTATTTAGTTCAGCCTTCCTCGGTGAGGCAGCAGAAAGGGGGAAAGAAGGGGCCAAAGACAATTTTTCTGTCACCCTTGTGACCTCTCGAGCTGCAACTGCCCAAGGACTTTCCTGGTCACTGGGCTATCTGACTTTGCTGCCAACAAGCTGTAAGGGATCACATCAGAAGCCAGTGCTGCAGGTGTCTTCGTACCATTTACATTCTCCTCTAATGCAAAGAAATGTCCAGCTAACTGTTAAATTTGCTTACTGGCTGCCTGGCTTCACGGCTAGGCCCATAAACTAAATCCTACATACTAAAATCCCCTACCAATTCAATGTAACCGGACTTTTAAACAGTACAGTAAACTAATCAATCTATATATTAATGGAGGTGTAAAAGTAAAGGATAAGAATACAATGTTTATACTTAGCAACTCTCTCTTTAAATCTAATTTCCTATTAATCACTTTCACATAAAAGTGGAATAGTTCTTGCCTTTCTGTTTCAGATATTTTCTACAGCTGTTGAAAGAAAACAAGCTAAGCCAGCAGCCTGGCACTCTGGGAACACTGGCACATAGCACCACTGCTGATAAAAGCCGCTTTGGAGTTGGTGAATGCAGCACTGTAGCAGAGTGACATTTACCAGCTAAAACACTGAAAGCATAGCTTACAGCTTCACTGGGATTAAATGTCAAGCCACTGGTTAAAACAAAAATGAGTAAAGGAGAAAACTTGCAGTTTTTCTCATAAATATGTAAACAAACCTTTGCTGTATATCTTTAATGAACAAGTATTTGAGTATTGCTTACGTTCCCAAATTAGAAAAATCAAAGGGAAGACAACATAAGTCCCCCTGAACTTAGTAGAAATTGGAAAACTAATGTGAGGTTTGCTTTGCATGAGAAACTGTCAACACCTGCTGTTCTCCTTAATGATTTTCACAGAGATTGGCCTTTGCCACCTGGACAAGAGCAGAAAAAACTGCCCAGCTTTCTGGGGCTGGGCAGGATCATGGTGTGGGAGTGTTGACTGTTGCTGCAAGGTGATGGGCACACGTGAACTGAAGACTATGTTGCTCGTCAGCTGTGGGGCTGCCTCCTGGAGTATATTTAGGACACTGCTCAGGCCTCCTTAATCCTCATAATGCTGCCTTCCTCACAGTGTTAAACAACTGAAGATAAGAATAAGAGAATGGATGGTGGTGATAGAGATCTACTAGAAGAGGCAAAGGCAAGTGGAATGATACAAAACTGACCCAAGCTGGGTTAGTTGCATATGCAAGTAAACCCAGCTTGGGTTTACTTGCATAAATATATTTTATGTATATTTGTATACTTATGCAAGTAAACAGACCTACTTTTTTAACAATGTAAGAAAAAAACCCCATAAATAGGCATTTTCTGTTTCTCAGGAACAAGCGTGGGCCTAAAAGCAGTAATTGATTAATAATTTTATTTTGTTTGTGTTTTTGCTGGACTGCTAAAACTCAGCTTTTCAATGGCTATTTAATATTTGGGAACAAAAAGTATCTGTTCAGCCTGCTAATATCTGAAAGCCCAGAAGATATCTCAGGTTTGTCAGAAAAGCCAAGGAAACTTGAATAGCTGTTCCTGATATTTTAAAGAAGGCAAGGGAAAAGGAAAGGGAAAGGTGATTTAAAAAAAAAAAAAGCATGGAAGAGAGAGGAAGTGGGAAACCAATTTGAATTACAATCGAAAAGAAGTTGGCACAGAGGAAAAAGGAATTTTAAAACATGACTGTACTGTTGTACTCTCATAGAAAAGACAAGAAAAAAGCTTGCCTGTTTGCAAATAAGGCTTAATTTAAAAACAAAAAAAAACCAAAACAAATCCCTTAAATTCCTCTATCAAGAAAAAGGAGGAGCATAAACCAATCTCACTCAACTCAGATCTGCAGATCTGACAAAACTTCTCAGCCAAAGGTATTTTCTGCAGAAAGTTGCTTGATTTGGGCTAATTTGACAAGTTTTCACCTTGCTAGGCAAAGTGAATTTTGGCATTGGAATGAGTTTTCAAAGGTCAGCGAGGAAATGCATCAATTAGAGAAAGCAGCTAAAGGGATTGCAATTATATATTTTGATTTCCATCACATGCTCTTAGTCAATGGCAGACACTCAAATGTCGTGTGTTGGTAGCTGGACTTACATAACAAAACAAAAAAATGAAGTGCCACAGCAAATTACAATATATGGAAACATTACAAAAATCAGCTTTAAGAAATTCTAGACACAATGGCAGACAAAAATAATAAACCTTTCACAAAGGTAGAAGAAGTAATAATAAACCCAACTGAATAACATACAATTACAGAAAACTAACAGGGGATAGAAGACACTGTCTTGACACAAAGAAAGCCTCCTTCATGAAAGTACAAACCTGACTGTAGAATAACCTGAAGGACCTTTCAGAAATAAGGGAAATGGAGCAGAGAATGCTTCCAGTGACAGGAAAACTGAACAGTCACTTTTAGTGAAAGCCAAGTAGAGCTCCTTGGACACTGAAAAGTAGTAAGAAAGCTAAAAGAAAAACCATAATAAGATACTCATTTTTATGTCAGGGCTAGTTTTGGACTTCCATACTCATCAGATAGGAGCTAATGGTTTTGACATTTCAGGATTTTATTGCCTTTTATGATTTGGGAGTAATAACAAATGTTTTTGTTTGTATTCTTTGTTTTGCTGGGGGGAGGTTGGTTGTTTCTGTGGCACAAGAAGAGAGAATCTGAAATGAATTCACTTGTGTTCTGCTATGTAAATTACAGCATCTTATGAGCTCATCAGTGCTTGTTTGTTTTCAGTATTATCTTACTCTTCTGAAAACTTCACATTAATGCCCTGTAAGGTGAAGTATCCAGCTGAACACTTTTTTCCTTCACCTACAGAAGTACTGAGTGCTACCCACAAAGACAGCCATGATCTGCCCTCTCGGCCCCAGCTATTCCTGTTTCCTGCCCCGTGATTCCCAAGGACCTGGTTCAGCTGACTGACTGCTCAGTGTGTCCTGAACAGCCCTTAAGTCTCTGGGAAATACAACTGCAAGCATTACAGCCCCTGCGGTTGTGGGACCAGCTCTCTTAACATTGGAGATGCTTTAACTATACAATTAGACTAATAAAAGCATCAGTGAACAAATATTCCAAATTTTAATTGTAAATATGTTTACCTTAGAAGCTCATGAACAAGATGCAAGCCTGGGGAGTCAAGAAACCAGGGTTGTACTCTTAGCTCTGCTGTGGACTTGCCACAGGATTTGGGACACAGCACTTACTTTCTCTCATGTCAGTATTTTTTACTTTCAGACCAGGAAAACAATAATTTACTCCTCACAGAGCATGCATCAAGATTCTTGTATATCCTTCTCAGTGAAGATCTCCAGGTATGGAGAGTATTGTTTTTATTATCATGCATTTTGATTCAGTAGTGTACTCTGAGAATAAGATAAAATGTATGTACATGCTATTTTCTTTTGAATAGAACTGGAATTTTTTAATATGTTCAGATATAGCAGGCCATAGCCATCAAGAATCAAGTTCTGCTAGTAACCTTGATGAGGACTTAAGCCTGGATGGCAGAGGAAAAATTGTTACTTTTTTCATAAATAAGTAACTAAAAGGTTTCAAGAGATACATTGTTCATCTACAGGGTAATGCGGTTATGATAGAAATAAGATCCCTTCTAGGGAATATAAATCTATTTTGTAATCAGAAGAACAAGAGAAATCTGAGAATTTAAGAGAGAAAAGGATTTCTCTTTAGCTCAAATACTTAACCATGTGAGAGGGAGTGTCCTTGTTAAAGCGTTTGCTAGTCTAGCTCTTTAGCATGTCTGAAAATTCAAGTTTTGAACCTTGAGGAAAACTACCTTAGAATTTTTAATATGCTTTTAAGGTTTCAAAAAAAAAAAAGCAGGAACCTTTTCCAACAATTCCTTGTTATTGCTATTGGTGGGGAGAAAGAAGAATTTCAGGTTCTGTTTGAACAATGTAAAGGTCACTAAACTACCTACTAGCTTATTCTTTTTGAATAATGAAGATCTCATCCATTTCACTTCCCTCCACAACCGGTACATAAAACCAGCTAAAACTTCACACCCTATTCGCTGTTTGAACTTACCTGCGGAATGCAGGCTAGGACAAAAAAAATCTAGATGTGTAGTCTGATGTAAATCAGGCAATTAAGGTGGAATTGAATTATACCTGGGTACACTTTCATCTTCTACTGTCTATATCCCTTGAATCATCAGGGGTCCAAAAAGATAGTTACAGTGCTCTTTAGCAACAGCTTGTGTTCAGGCTGGTCAGCAGCTATGGCTTGTAGCAGTGCCATGAAAAACTTTCTAGTTGACTTCTGTTGGTACGGTTCCAGTTGTTACTATCATACAATACACACACAGTAGGTGAGGTGCTCTTCAAAACAAGCAGGGACATGTGTGGTCCTACAGGCAGATTAACTAACTAGAATAAATAAGATCAGTGAATACCAGAATAGGGAAGAGAGCAGTGGAAAAGCAAGGGCTTAAATTAGCAAACTGTGCAGCTGCGTTTCTAATGTGCAGCACTTTTTTTTTTAACTTTTTTTTTTTTTCCTGAGTATTATTTTCATCATAGAATGAAATATATTGGGAAGCATCACCAACTCCCTCATTTCCCCAGCTTTCACTTTATAAAAGCTTGAGGTGATGGAGACAGAAATCCTACCTAGTGGATTTTTCTATGGGAGAAAAGGAGAGGTTCCACAAAACCACTAGGAACTGGATTTAACAGCAGGATTTAATTGTAACAGCACTGAGCATTGTCACTTCTGCCTCCTAGGTACTTAGTGACCCGACCCCCAGTTACCAGCCCAGTGTCCTCAGGGGCAAGAGACAAAGGAAGGGGCCCAGCTGGTGTGATTTGGATCAGCATCCACATGCAAAGCAGTGAGGGAAGCACCCAGTTTCTGAGTCTCAGCAGAACTCTGGAGTTCAGAGCTCAGGCTATGCATGTGGCTATTTGACACTGCAAAGACTTAAACAGCTCAGGTCTGTTTCTAGGTATGCCTAGAGGCTTTACTGGTGAAAAGAAAGATAACTGGGGTCATTAAGAGCCTCAGAAGTTAGGCAACACATTAGTGAGGAAAGTTCGAGAATCTAGATTTGGGTGCATAAAGAAACAAGAAACATGCAAGTTTGTGGTGGGTGGTTTTATTGTTGTTGGTTTGTTTTTTTGTTGTTTTTTTTTTTTTTTTTAAATGAAGCTAACCTTAGGCACTGTACTTAACTGCCCCTATATTTCAGGTGAAAGGTGGCAGGTCTGTCATTGGGATCAAAAGGTCTTTGGAGTGGTAGTTTCCATACAAACATATGATGCTTCTGCAGGTATGTGGAAGCAGAACAGGACGTGTGAGCTCAGCATACTCCCCAGGCTAGCTGCGAAATGTAAAATGAGCAACATTGAACCAATCAGTTGAAAATAATAATAAATGACAAGTATGAAAGTGGTAATAATGCTCAAGTTTGTTGGAATGTTAGTGTTGGTTATTAAAACATTAAATTAACACCCAGACTGTCAGTGGGGCCAACCAAACATCATGATCTTTGCCAGAAGTTTGCGTCAAGAAATAGTGGTACCAGTAAGCCTTGTGAGAAACTGTGGGAGATGATAGAAGGTTGATTGAAAAAAAACAAGATTACCAAGGCAGATGCAGGCTGGAGAATAAACTAACTCCCTACCTACGATACCATGGAATGGGTGTGTGGTTTATTACTGCCGATAAATTAGTAGGAAGTAAAGGAAATTTGACTTTGTATGGATGAAAAAGTTGGTTGTAAAATAATTCAGTAAAAGGCTTTTGCCAAGTAAATGAAATGGTATTTACTGAACTACATCTGTAGCTACAATCACTAGGTACTAGCTGTCTTTCAGCAAGCTGCTCTTGTTTTAAGCATCACCTTAGTAGAGTCCGAACCTGATTAAAGTCTCTTGGTCAGAGCACCATGAGAAATACCATCTAACCTTTTAAAGCCTACTTAAAAATAAGCGCTTATCTCCTGATACCAAAAAGTACTGCTTATTATAATAGCCTGCTCCTACTCAAAAGCAAAGGAGAAATTAAATCTGAGGACTGTTAACTATAATCATGCATATTACTACCAGTGGCCTAAAATGAGCCTTTAATTGCAAATCTCAATGTGTCTTTCATTAGTCAAGCATTCGTTTAACTAGAAGTTGAAAGTGGTATTTTAGGTTAGCTAAAACTGATATTTAATATGTATATATACATCTTTGAGGCTACTGTCTAATCACTGCAGTTGGTACAGCAAGAATCTGCATCAAATACCTGCCAAAATGTCTTCACAAAGCCAAACGTAGAGGTGATAGCAATCTGTATCTGCATACCAGTGGCCTGGCTCAGTGGTCAGATTTAGCGAGAATGTTTCCTTGAAACCATGCTTTATAACATACGTGGAAGTGTCACCAGGGTGTTCATTAGGTTCATCACGAACGTGATAACTGTTGAGTTAAGACTGATCAGTATTTAGTTTAAACTCTGCTTAAACCTAAGCTAAGATCTCAGCTCATCTTTACTGCTACTTCTGTCCTCTCTCTGAAATGTAGTGTCCACAGGCATGTCTAACTGGCAGTCACAGAAAGAGCAGAGCTACAACCTGGCTTTAAACTCACTGATTTGAACAGCTTTAGACGTTGATCTGTGCTCAGCAGAGGGTAATTCTACATTTTGGCTGCAGGGTAGCTGTACACAGCACACAAGGTAGACAAGGGCTGAATATTTTCATTAACACTGAGTAGTTAAACACAAATTTGGATGGTTTAACTTTGTTTTCTTTTTAGACTATACTGTTTATATCACTGGTGGTCTTAATCCGATGTTCTTTCTCTTGCCTGTTTTGACTGTTTTGATCGTAGAAGAACAATAGTAGATCAGACATACTGTAAAATCAATCTGGTCCAAAAGAATTATAAATAGTGGGGAAAGATTAAGTGCACAAAAGAATGCACCAGATAGTCTTAATACTGCATTATACAAAGTTCGCTTGTTATGAAGTGAATAGAGGAAAAAATGCCACCAGCCAGATTTTGTAGCTTTCCACAAAGTTCTAATAAGAACCGTGATATAAGGGACAATAACTTATTATTTGTCATAGTCATTTGTTAAAGTTCTATGACCTTAAGACATTTTGGACAGGGCACAAAGAATGGAAAATCTTAGCAAAATGAAATAATGATCTCCTTTCATATAGCTTACTGTGTGAACACTTCTGTAACAACTCTAGAAACTTGTTGTAGTGAATTTAACCAGTTGGGGGACTAGCCATGTGTGATGGGATATGCAGTCATAAAAGAACTGGTGGACTCCTAGAAGCATAATCAGCTGCGGGGTTTCATGCTTCCAGAAAGAAGTTTAAAAAAAAAAGGAGACAGCCACTCAGCTGACAGCTGGTGGGGAAGGAGACGGCAGAGCTTGTTGTACTTGCTGTGCAAATGTAAACTTCTTACTACAGACTTCCCACGGGAAGGAGGCCCTAATGTGGAAGGACTGCCTTCTTTGCCTGATTTAACCCAGGCTTTTCCAAATAGCAGTGATCTGAAAATAGCCGTTTATTTCAGGCTCTGTAGAGCACTGAGGCAGTAGGAACTGCTGAGAAGTGTTGCCAGAAAAGCAAAAAAAGTCTGGTCCTCAGGGTCCAGGATGCACAATCCACTACTGAATGGAGTTTTACACAGCATTTCTGCATATTTCTAGGTGAAATTTAATTACATTAAAGATGAGCAAATTGCTGACCCAATTACATAGCCCATCTATGACTGAAAACAAAGACCAGATGCAATCACTGTACAGCTTTCTGCTGTGTGGTACACACATATCCTTTGTTTCCAGTCTGAATTTCAGGTATGCCAGAATGGCTGGAATAATCACGACCCAGCCAAAGGGCCAGATCACCTGAAGACCTGGTTTCAGGGTTGGCAAATCGGCCCAGAGACAAGGACAATAGTTCTGTAAGTAACAAGAGAACTGGAGACTGATTTCCTCTGAACTCATACCTACTGACTGACTCGAGTGCTTTATAGGAAGGCTGTAATGTTAGTTTATTTATTCCCTCTTGGACACCAAATAATCTATGTAGGATTCGGTAAGTTTCTCTATCTTTGGGAAAAATCTCTGTGCAGCTTGTCTAATATTCTATAACTGTCTAAGAAGGATTTGCATCTTTCCCTAGTCAGTTGATCTCCTAACATCTTATTCTGGTTTTACGTTTCTTCTCAGCCTTTCTTCCAGTGAAGGCAATAAAAGTCCCTTTTCTCTGACTAGCTGCCTGTTTTCGTGGTAGGAATTTGCAGTCTTTGAGGCCATGACTGCACATTAAATCTGGCTGCAACTGATGAATGGTTTTAAAAGCTTTTCTGGGGGCAGGAGTGTAGGCACTCTGTAGGCAGAGTGTGCTAGCACAAGCCTTGCTTTCCTGGAATTTTATGCCTCTGCATAGGAAGCCTATCTAAGGTTGACATGTTCTAAAAACAGCCCAGCATAGATGCGTCTACAGAGCACTCTGACACCTATATTTCTATAATTCTTGGCTACAGGAACACAAAGCTGATCATCACTTCTGACATCTTAATTTTGTTATTTGGTTTAATATCTCTAAAGGGACTTAACTTTGCAGAGCGCAGATGTTCATAACTCAGAAATGGGCCTCTTGAAGATGATTTCAAACTGAGCAACTAAGCTAACTTTAAATTTCTTAAACTCTCTGGGGGCCCATTTCAAGTCTGGGTCAAGTCCTACAAGACAGCAAAGGTCTCCTGGAAGCTGTTCAGTTCTTTCTGAACTCGTTATCTTGAAGAAGGGTTAGATGGAACTGCTTTCTCATGCAAAGTAAACTAAGAAGCTTTGCCAGAAGATCAGTGTGAGATACAAAAAGGACACAGTGCTCATGTAAATAAGCACATATAGAGTAACTCCTGTGCAGGTTTGTTGTTTCCCCTTTACAGCTATTTTGGCTCCACAGATACGCTAGTTATGCCAGCCTAAGCCTATCTGCTCCAAATGTTGCCTTTGTGCACCTAATGGTTTCAGGGTCCCATTGCAGTACTTCTCTCATCCTGCATTCCTTGAAAACTGCAGCTGCAACATTTCTGCTTTTCTCTAGCTTTTGGGTGTCTGGAGAAGCTTCAGTCATCCCTTCCAACATGCAGACAGTTGTGACAAGCCTAAAAGCCAGTGTAAGGATTTGGGGATCACTCAAACATACAAATGACTTGAAAGCAATTCAAAGTTGTGTCTCCCTCCTGCAGTTAAACAAAAACAGTTGCCTAGACTGAAAATGTACAGTACCCGTAAGCTCCACTGTTTAAAAATATGAAGATCTCAGCATGATGTAATACTGTGCTTGTTTCTAACTTCAGTATTGATTTCCATGCCAAAAGTTATAGATGAGTCCTGTAAATGCTAGCATTTGTCCCACCCATTCTAGCTCTTTAAACTACTAAGCATTACATTTTTCCAAGAGTAGCGGTAGTTGCAATTTACCACCAGCATTTTCTTCTAAAGGCAATTAAATATTATCGGTTGCTTCACATATGACACAGAATCTTTTCACTAGCAGTGAGGCATTTTAATCCCAGAATCACTCTGCTTTGACAAGTGTTTTAAAATCTTTACAGCTCTCTGATTTATTATATTTTACAGAATTCTTAAACTAAGATACATACAAGTAGTAGTATGCAAGCAGCTTTCAAGTGGTGTAAGACTTGGCATAACACCAGAGATGCTTCTGCCAGTGGCAGTACCAGCTGCTTTTGTGGTTGATGATGGCACCTGGCAAAAAAATATTTGGGCACACCCTCCCCTCCAGCCCTTCTCTAATCATGGGTAAGGACTCTTCGGATGGCGTTTTGAGATGGTGGTTCCCTTAAATGCTACAAAGGCTTAAAGGCCTTGCTAAAATGTATTCTTAATTTTACAAGGACAAGTGTTTTTCAAATGCGTCAGGCTTTTGAAAGTTTATCACGCTACATCATTTCTAATAATCCTACATGTAAATGCCACTGTCACTTTAAATTTCTCTTGTAAACAGAGAACCCTTGGAATTAGATTAGTAACTTCCTGTTCTATGATGTGTCCTGTTGATGCTTTTGGTAATATATTAAGCTACACACTGAGATTTTCCAGTCAATTTCTTTTGCAATATGAAGTAAAAAATAGTATATACATTAAATGAAACCAGTGGTGTAGCAAAGTGATTCCTAAATGCTTGTTACTCATCTTTGTTGTAAGGTGTCTGTCTCATGTAAACATCCCTTTATTGTTTCCCCCACAAAATTAAAATCACTGTAAAGAGAATAGCACGCCATCTCCTCTTCGCTCCCAACTTTATTTCCAGTTTTCAGAATGGGTTTGAAAAACAAGAACTGCAAAAAGCTACTTCTGCTGTTCTCCACGCTAAACTGCTCTGAAAACTCCAGCAAGAAAGTAGCTTTTGATCTGATAGGAACTGACCAGTACTATTAAAGCCAACGAGATCACATTATTCACAGCAGCTTCTCTAAACATTCAAAATACCACAAATATATACGAGCCTCCTTAGAATTAGCCATCCAGTTAACAGTGAGAGCTAAAATAAGTCTGCTTAGAAACATCTTCTGTGGGTGTGTATATTCTGCTACCAAATTATGAAAAATGTCTTGTAACTGCACAAGTTTTTACTGGTTTCATTAAAATATTTAAACCACCATAAATTATTAATTTGAAATTCTGCTAAAATAATGCTTTTTTAAAAAAACCAAACCCTCAAGTTTGGAAGACTGACTCCTTAAGATGACAAATCCTCTAGCAAAAAGCCAGCTTTAACCAAAATTTCTCTTAAAGGATTGCAGGGCTTAAATCTGGGAGTCCAGTGCCCTACCTCTTGAGTCTTGCATTAACACAAAACTTTTGAATATCCCTATTTTAGTTCTATAACCTGGGAAACCTGAATGCTTCTCATTTGATTAAGTGTGTGGACTAGTTTAAAATAAATGTTGTAATAAGCATGAGAGTGCAGTTTTGTGAACGGCTTGGAAAAGTTACTAAAGTGCTGAGGAGCTGCCACTTCAGCAGTGATGTTTTTTGTCATTCGATGAGATAATTAATGTCAGTCAGCCAAAGACTAAATAAATACGCGTGTAGCTGAAAAGTCCATGTAAGCACAATAACTGAATCTGTATATACTTCTGCTGGTCTGAACCTGCCTGTTCCAGACTGGTCATACCGTTTGAGGAGCACGACCAGCCAACAGGATAACCAGGCTTTCAGGCACAGTTTGTGTTGTTGCAATCCCGAAGAGATATTATCAAGAACCTGCAACCTTGTTTGTGCTAGCTCTACCAGCATTAACAAGGGAGTGACACGCTCTCTGATGTTACCTGCGAACTTTGAGAGGGAAAGCTGGTATTTGTTACTCTAATTCACAAGAGTGCAACCCATTCTCTCGTTCTTGCTGTATTGATGCTGCATCTCTTTTAGCTTTAATTTTACATTCAAAATACTTTTCCTGTGAACTGTAAATCTAAACATATATATGAGATAGTCTGTCATGTCTTGATATTCCAAATGCTTTTATGATACAGATTAGCGAGTTCTCAATAAATTAAAATTTATTTTACCTACCAAATCTGGTTTCAGTTTGTAGGTCAAAGGAAGGGAGTAGAGCATGGAGTACAGGGTTGTTACCACAGAGGAGGTCCAAGATTGTCTAACCTCACGGCTTCTGGGAATGCGATCAAGGGTGAACTGCAAGAGAGGATGATAAGCTGAACTGTTATACTTCTAAGAATGTTGTTGCTCTTTCTATAGAGTTATTAGATCTGTCTGTGCCAACTTTTTAAATTTTTTTTTTTTTTAAATCTAGTTTTGAAATGTTTGGGTATGAAACATTTTCTTAGATGCCTTATTCAGTGTCATGCTTACCGCTCTTGGCAATAAAGTAAAACGAAATACTAGAACTATATATCTATTTTTTAATCTCTTCTAATGTTACTTTAAAATATTTCTAAGTTAATAAACAACTCAGCTGGAGCAGCTTTACCCGTAGTATGTTAACGTAGTGCCCCACCTCGTGGTCACCAAGACAAAAGTCTAGATCTGATCAGATACAACCCAAACACGGTGACTCTTCTGTCTCTTGCCTGTTTAAATACTTCGTGGATTTACACTGCAGAAAATGTAACAAACTTTCTCAGTGTCTCGTGTGTACTATTAAAAATGTGACAGCAAATACCACTGTCTTTTAAATTAGTACTCAATGAGCATTCAAAAGATATGCAAGATGCATACTCAAAAAAGCAAAATATTTGCATAAAGAAACAGGAAAGAATATTTTATCATTAAATAAAAGTTTAAGAAATAATCTTCTTTGTTCTTTCTCTAGGAAAAAGTAGAGATTATTCACTGTTTGTAAAAGGTATCAAATTATTAAAACTCAGATTTTTTTCTGCTTGTCTCAGAACTGTAAGCAGTTAACAGTAGTTATGCTTCCTGCACTCTTCACAGATAGCGTTTATCTTAACGTGAAGCAACTAAACCCAAGAACTATAGCTACATCAGAAGGCAGTCCTGATGCCAATGAAATTTTTGACAGTTTAAATGAAAGACAAATATAATGGTTGCAGCGCACTGTTCATTGGTGTTGATACTGTTTAGATCTGGATAATGGTCACTATCTTGCTTCATATGGGACACCAGACCATTGCTACTCTGGCAGAACTCATACTGGGAGTGAGAGATTCTAAGTATCATTATAAATACTGAAAATTACCCAGTTACTTCAAACATACCACTGCTAATTGTCATAGCCTAGCCCTGGTGATTTGTGACCAGGAAAGATTATGTTGCAAATAGCTGTACAGTAAATACAAACTACAAATCAGTCTTGAATAGCAATAACGGGGTCTTTTTTTAATATATAAGATGGAAAGAATAAAAAACCCAGCCCACTTACAAATGTAGCACATAAAGTTAATTTTCTTGACTGAAATTACCCTGTTTCATTGTGATAAGGTTATTTAATTGCAGTGAAGCTGGCAGGCATTAACCGATGTTACAAAGTAGTTGTTTTATGTTTTATTTGCAGGTGTTGAAACTCTGATTGCATTAGTCTGACAACAGAATATGGAAAAATAAATATGCCCTCTGCTCCCCACTCAGCAGGATTCTGGTTATCACTATCTCTCTATTTCTTAAAGCTTTGGAAGAGATCAGGTGATAAAAAGAAATTCCATAAGTGGAGTTTAGACCATTGCATAGTATTCAGTCCTGCAAGAAATATGTGTAAAGTAGTTTTAGGCAGATTGGTTTTTAATGGAACTATGCAGGATGCTCCCATCACAGTAAGAATGGTGTTAAACAATATTTGCCAAAAAAAGGTATGTGATTTTCTTCATCATAAAAACCTGATTTCAGCAAAACTTGGTAAGGACTCCAAATAGTATCAAAGTAGAAATTTACTTGCAGAATTCAAGTAAAGATCAAACTGATTTTATCTATGCTCTTCAAAAAACATGCTTGAAACTTTGCACATCGATGCCTATGTCATATGTTAGGACTTCAGCCCACATATCAACCAACACTTAAACATTAAGCTGAGAAACAAAACCAGATTTCTATTTGTTTGTTTAAAAGCCACTGCCAGATGCTTCTGCAATCCCAGCCTTTCAACTGACGGAGTACCATTAGTATTCCAGACAAAGGTATCTCCTGCATCTTTTGCTGGAAAACTGCCTTTTATATCTGATATTAGAAACAGAAAAATTGCTCCCCTATCTTCTATCGTGTCATATTGTTGTATTTATTTTTTCTTACATCTTTACTGAAGTCAGAAACCTTTCGTTATTTGTAGACAAATGTTCCAAACTGGCAATTCTGTAATGGTTGACTGGCTATTGCAATTTCAAAACCAGTGATGTAGTCCTTTACCTAGTCAATATTGTTGTTTTGCAAACATGCAATGAAAAGTAAGTGGAAAATTGCCACAGCTGTGAATTATTATAATATGCTCAACTGAATATACTGCAACGCTTGCGAAGAAACTGCATTTAAGTAGTTCTTTTTCCTGCTGAGGAACAAGATTTCTTAGCATATCACCTCTCATGAAACAAAAAATGGAAAAGAACATGTGGTCAGACAAGCATTATGTAAAGGTTAGTTAATCTGGTTGCTCATCTCAGACATGACAAGTGGGGGTATAAGATCCAGTGAAGAATTCATGTTTTTCTGCCAACAAATCTAAGCTGTCTTTCTGCTGGTAGAGTAGGTAGGCAGGAGCTGATGCAGGTTCTCTATACTGACAGCAGAAGGTTCCCTGAGTAACACCTCTGGGGGCATCCATGTAGAATAGTTGTGGGTACAGGCTGGGGGTAACAGAGAAGAAAAAGGCAAGTGATTGCAGAATCAGAGACTTTCCATAGGAGGTATTTTGGATATTTTTTTTTTTTCAAGAGACTTAGTGGGTAAAGGTGCAACATTTTGCTTCTTGTAAGATGCTCATTCTGGCTTCCTTTTCTTCTCTCTGAATACTGTAGGTTCTAGAACCAGGCTAGACCACAGACCAAAAAGAGAAATTGATTATATTTGTGGTTTTTTACATCAGAATTTGCTAAACGCATACATTGATTTTTCTCTTAGGTCATTATTGTAAACTGTCTTCTGTCCAGTCCTTAGTTCTGGAAAAATTTACTTCCTTGACAAGATGAGGAAGGGAATGACCATGGGTTGAAACATTCAGACTTTTCGCTTTCGTTTATTCAAAGCTGCAAGAAGCTGCTAACACATGATTTTTAAATGCTTGATGATCTTCAGCATCCCCAGTGCCAAAAAACATACTATGTGAAAGCACACTCTGGAAGTTAGCAAATATATGTTATAGGCATATGACCTTTACATTCCAAAATTTATCTTCCATTTTTACTCTAAATATTTTTTGCTCAGTGGAAAAAGAATGGCCAAAGGAAAATGAGCATCTGTTATGCAGACAGCAAACTCAGATGCAGCCAAAAATGCTCCTCTGGATTTCAATGTTGAAGGAAAATATAACTACATGATCTGTTAGCAGCTGGAGAGGGTACAAAAGGGAAGCTGCTTAGCAAAAATAAGTGAACTAGTGGAAAACTGCATAATCCTTTAATACTCAAAATATGTATTTTTAAGAAACTTAATAATTTAGGGTAGCACATTTTTCAGATAAGTGAGTATGACCGTGTGAATGACTAATTGCCAGACAAGATTTCTCTGAACAGGAAATACCTCTGGTCACTTTACTAAACCTTCATCCTTGGTGGACAATGAGAGAAGAGACTGCCATGCTCAATTTTAAACTAAGTCATCCCCACTTGATTCAGCAGCTTGTGGTAGGCAAGGAACCTTTGTCTTCCAAGGTGAAAGTGGTGTAAGCAAACTTAAAAATGTCATTGCTAAGTGAGCCTGTTGCTCACCTTAGCAGCAGTTGCTTTACATGAAAAGGGTTTATTCTGCTAATCGTTGGTACCGAGTCCTACAATCTGTTGTCCCAGTAGCACTGCTGAAGACAATGGAAATATCAGAAGCGCACCATATGAAATCAATACCACCTAAATAATTGATTTACTGCGTTGTACTACTTGCTTAAAAGGAGTAAGATTTTTCTAGCCAGAACATTCATTTCCATTGTACTTTTTCCAATTTCTAAATAAAAATATAATCTTTCTACTAATTTCACTGGACATCAGATAACACTTTAAGTTACCAGACTCATACTGTTGTCTGTTAATCATATAGCAAACTATCTCAAAGCAAGCAAACGTCTGATAAAAAGATAAACAAGATATTTTCATTATTTTTAGGAGCTCAGCGTTCACTCAAGTCATCAACTAGAAAACTACCTGACATTAATAGGTATTGCATACTTTTAAAATATGTGTAACTAATGCTTAATTTTAAAATCCAACCAACACAGTCTAGAAACATACAAAAATAACACAATTGCAACTAACATTTTCTTAGATAAAAAAACTTTAGATATTATTTCTTTCCAAAAAATACATTGTGTCACTGAGCAAAATGCCAAAGTAAAAAATAAAAGAGAAAAACCCCCACCGTTTTTCTGCCCCAGTATTTTTACAGCTACAAATAACACTTCAATGGCTAGCTGGTTTATAAAATTAGAAAAGATTTATTTTCAGCATGCTTTTCTTGAGCAAGAGATAGCCTTCTTTGTACAGTAACTTTGAGTACGATTACGTTCCCTCATTGCTTTAAATAGACTAACATGCCAAAAGGAGGTAAAGACCATTTTAAGAGAAAGTAAGGAATGTGGTAGTGAAAACTGGTAGCAAGAATGGCATTTGCTATTTTTACTTTGGTATACTTAGGTGTATTTACTTTGCGTTTTCAGTGTTTCTCTAGTACAGCATTAATCAATAGTGTTTATTCAGTTCACTTTTAGAAACATAAAATGTACAGAATGGCACCTTTAGTGCAAGTGATTGTCAATATCTAGAAAACCAAAAGCACCTGCTGATCCTTTTAAAGAATCACTTCCAAATTGCCTTGAATTAGGATGTCATGTTAAGATCATTTTATCTTACAAGAGTATATTTAGCAAGTTACCTGGGAATTGGGGAATTTTTCAGCCCTTTTTTGTTCAAAAGAACGTATTTGAACTTCACTCATCTTATCTGAGTCTGCAAAAATATAATGTCTAGGAGAGTACGACTCCGACAAACAGCTAAGTAACCTCAGGATTTCTGTCGTGTGCCCACCTGTACAAACAAAATAAACTGCAGTTAGTGTATGAAAAAGTTTGTAACTTCCAATTTTTTCAGCTGAATCAGCCACTTTCCCTTTTAAAATTTATTGGTACTACTCTTATCAGTGACACTCTTCTGATAGCATAGGATTCAATTAAAGGATGGTTGAGAATGTTTAAGTACCATGAAGACAATTCAGCTCCCACTGAAGTTTTTCAGTTAAGTGGGATTGAACCAGGATCACACAGAAGTACAACATTTGTGCTTAATGTCCTGTACACGATGCAGAAACAACTGGGCAAAGAATCATAGAATAGTTTAGGTTAGAAGGGACCTTTAAAGGTTATCTAGTCCAACCCCCCCTGCAATGACCAGGGACACCTTCAACTAGATCAGGTTGCTCAGAGCACTGTCCAACCTGACCTGGAATGTTTCCAGGGATGGGGCACCTACCACCTCTCTGGGCAACCTGTTCCAGTGCTTCACCACCCTCATGGTAAAAAATTTCTTCCTTACATCTAGTCTAAACCTTCCCTTTAAAGCCATTACCCCTTGTCCTATTGCAACATAAGTTTGTCCTGCCAAAAAGTTTGTCCCCGTCTTTCTTATAAGCCCCCTTTAAGTACTGAAAGGCCACAATTAAGGTCTCCTGGAGCCTTCTCTTCTCCAGACTGAACACCCCCAACTCTCTTAGCCGGCCTTCATAGGAGAGGTGTTCATCCCTCTGATCATCTTTGTAACCCTCCTCTGGACCCACTCCAACAGGTCCACGTCTTTCCTGTGCTGAGGGCTCCAGAGCTCCAGAAGCTTGCTCTTGGCCTTTTTCAACTTCATTAGGTTCACACAGGCCCACTTCTCGAGACTTTCCAGGTCCCTCTGGATGGTATCCCTTCCCTCAGTAGTGTCAGCCTCACCTCTCAGCTTGATGTTGTCTGCAAACTTCCCAAGGGTGCACTTGATCCCACTGTCTATGTCATTGATGAAGGTATTGAACAGTACTTGTCCCAGTACAAACCCCTGAGGGACACCACTTGTCACTGATCTCCATCTGGACTTTGAGTCATTGATTAGTACCCTCTGGATGCAACCATCCAATCAATTCCTCATCCACCGAACAGTCCATCCATTAAATCCATACCCCTTCAATTCACAGAGAAGGATGTTGCAGGGGGCCATGTTAAAGGCCTTACAGAAGGCCAGACAGATGACATCTGTCGCTGTTCCCTTGTCTACTGATGTAGTTATACTGCAGTCCATACTCAAAAGCCATACCATGGTGCAATGGTCAAAATGAAGCTGGACAGGATCTGGCTCAAAGCTGCGCCATGGAAGCAGCTCTCCCACTGACTCTACCATGTGTTCAGTCCTATGACCTCCAAGAGCATGGACTGCACTATCCCAGCTCATAATACTGAAATCAAGCAGGCAGCTGTTTCACTCTGCAGCTACACCAGCCTAAAAGCTGGGTGCTGACAGAAGAAATAGTCCAGCACCAGCCAAGTACTTTAACTAGTGCCCTTGAATGGGTGTTGACAACGTTCCAACTGCAAGGTCACTTTGTCCAGGTAGCTAAATTGGCACTAAACTGGAGAGAAGGGGAGGGTGTACTTATTGTTTTTTGGGAACAGGGTAAACTTTTTTTGTCAGTGGAGCTTCCTGAACTGGAGTTACAGGAACACCTGTAAGAGTGGAAAAAAACGAGGGGGAAGATTGTGTGCATAGGTAAAATGGAGCTAGCTCACCTTTTATCTGCTGGGCTGGATCAGCTTAACATCAAACTGCACCCATAAGTATGTGCATAAGCATTTACTGGATGTGTTTCTTTTCACTCTGCCGGAAGTTGCAAACCAAAACAGTAAACTAAACATATTCCTATTACCTCCTGTAGTAGCCTAGTGTCATTAGCCTCCCAGGAGACCTTTGCTATGCAAGCCGAGCACTCTTAGCAGGCAAACAACTGACAAGCAGTGAGAACTATGCTGCTGCATTAGATATGAGAGTTTGACACCTTTCCAGAGAATTTAATGCAGTATTTTTCAAACATTTTTGGAGGGATCATGTCATGAGCAATGGTTTGTTGAAGTTTTCACAAATTTTAATGCAAACATCTGAACATTCACAGAAGAGCAGGAGATTCCTACTTCAAAAAAGTCTCGGAGAATAGGTTTGAACATTATATCAGTCGTAAATGACTTATGAATTATTTAACCAAGTAAGCTTATGTATAGTGAATGTATTTTTTTAATATGTACAGACCAGATTCCAAAGGACCGAAAGAAAACAAGCACATTTCCAGCCCTCGAGAAAGTGAAGATGAACTGAAAAAATATGAAATTGCCCGTAAAACTCAGATTGCAGAGAAATCCTGGGATTATTACTCAATTAGTCAGTGTGCAAAAACCACAGGAATACTGAGGTGATGAAATCTAAGCCTGTCTGGATTTGTCAATTACAAATTTTCAAGGTAGTCTAATTTTGGGGGGTAAATTAATTGCCCTGCAACTTTGCAGAGGTAACAAGGAGCAGCAGATGTGTGTGTGCCCCCTTGGTGTGGGGTGGCATAGGAGGACAACAGTAATGCCTCTGACAGACCCACGAAAGGCTCTTTTAAGTAAACCACAGAAACGTGGTTTGGGTAAAATTATTATAATATGTCATGTATGAAAGGGGTGCACTGATCTTTGGAAAGCCTTGCCCTGAATCGCCATCAACAATTTTCTGTCAGAAGACCAAGCGGCTGCACAGATCTGTCCTGCATCAGTTTTAGCAAATATATTCGTTAACAACTTGGGTGACACACATGTGCCATCTGAAGGAAAGGTTTAGAAACCAAAGCGTCAGACATAAATATGGATGAAGTGCCTCAAGGAAAAATGAAGCCTAATGATTACTCAAATCAAGAACGGAAAAACCAAAGACAGGCGGAGACCCGGACCGGGCCGGGAAGAGCCGTGGGCGCTCACCCCGTCGGCAGGCCTCTCCTCAGTCCGTTCCTCCCGCGACTACAACTCCCGGCATGCACCAGGGCAGGCCGGCACAGTACGCTACGGCCCTCGCTCCGCACTGCATGCCGGGAGTTGTAGTTCCTGGAGGCCGGCGCGCTGCGGCGCTACCCTCTCCCGCAGGCGGCAACCCCTACTCACCGGAGCCGGCCACCACCAGGAGCCTGAGGGGAGGTGTCCGCCGGCCGCGGCGCCTCCTCGCCAGGAGCGCTAAGGGGACGAGCAGTAAGGGGAGGAGGAGGAGAAGGGCGACAGCTTCCATGGCTCGGCCAGCAGCGCCCCGCGCAGAAGCAGCCGGTAGCACGTTCTGCCGTCCCGGAGTACGGCGGCCGGCGTGGCTCAAACCTCCCCGCGTTTCTGGCCGCCGCACAGGGGCTGTGGTGGCGGCGGGAGGGCGGGCCAGGCCGGCAGTACGAGCCCGAGCCGGCGGACGCTGAGGGGCCGGTGGCGGGTGGGCCGGGCCGGGGGTACATGCTGTCGGCTGTCCCTGGCGCGGGTGGGCGCAGGGTTGCCCTGGGGTGCGTGTTGCGCGTTCGCGGTAATAAAGTGTGAGGCGCTTCTGAAACGTGACAAGGCGGCGGCTGTGTCCTGTGCTCCTGTCTGACGAGAGCCGTCCCTTGTCCATGAGAACGGCAGGAACCGGCCGTCGCTGCTTCAACGACTCATCAGTTCCCGGAGCTCCGAAATACTCCCTGTGGGAGCGAGGGTAACTAAGCACAGATGCCGCCACAGGCCTCCATAGTCCGGCATGCTGAGCCAGGCCTCCCTGTCACTCGCCTGCCCTTGCTGTCGGTGAAAGGGGGTCTGACTGCTCTAATTAATTGGTAAATTGAGAAATACGTGCTGAAGAAGTAGTCATGTGGCCCCGCTGACACCTGCGGGTTCCTGCTGGAATATGCAAGCATGTGCGGGCATAATCTTTATCCAGGTATGTGTGCTTACAGGCAGGTATAATTTTACATAGCCTGCCATAATGCATAAAATGCAGAATATTAATATTTCACTGCATCTCGTGATTCTTGTTTTCATTCATTTTAATACTTTAGCTTTTCATTTCAGTAAGAAGTGTGGAGCAACAGATTAGCACTCTTTTCATCTCCATCAGCATCCAGTCTTTGTTGGGGTGATTGTGATGATTCAGCCACTGGACTAATCTCAGATGAGATGTGCTTTTGCTAGAAAGTGTAAGATACTACATTTTATGATTAGGAAAGAGTTTGTTCCTCATTGTCCTTAAATTATCTGCCAGGGAGAAAGGCCCTCCTCTTGGCTATGAATCAGGATCAATGAACTCCAGAACTTTTTGGAGTGGTTTGATACCATTGCTTTGTGGGGTGACTTGTCAAACATGAAACATGACAGCTGTGCACTTACACGTCCAGTGCACAAACACAGTAGAGCAAGCACATTGCAATTCTGTTTCTGTCTGTGGTGGTTTCTCTAGCTGTTTTTTTTTTTCCTCTTGTTCATTCTGAACAAGTTGGACTTTTTGTATCCCTACCAGCCTTGGAAGCTGAAAGTTTCTTTCTCATTTTTAACAAAAACTTGTGCCAGTCATGGCTGCCAATGGTTATTAAATAATTTACAAGTAAAAGATATACTTTTTAGCTACCCTTTGCCATCTTAGGATCTGTACTAAAGTGAATCTTTCTGATTTGACTCTCACAATTCTACAGATTATGTTTTTCTTTACATCAGTACAACACACAATATTGCAGTTGTTTTAAGCAGAGACTATTAAAAACAGTGTTACCATGGTAAGGTCTTCCACCCAAATGAGTAACCTCACTAAAAAAATCTCACTGCTTACTCATTGTTGACATTTGGAAACTATAAGGTTTTAATTAATAGTTCTGTTGATGATGCATGGATTTCAAAAATTCATTTTGCTTTCCAACTAATTAGCTACATAAGACTAATAATTAAGGGCAATAGGGATGCAAGTCTCTAAATTGCAGAAGAAAGAGGAAGAAAGCACCACAGTCCTTTTTCAGAAAATAAACTACTATGTTAAGAGAGTAAGTTTTATAGGCAATTTAAATACTAATTTTGTCTGTGATGATCTTTCCCCTCTTGTACCTTCTTCAGTGAAAATAATGTCATTGATGTAGAATATATCCCAGGTTGCCACAAGGGGTATAGCTAGCAATTGTTCTTTCCTCATAAGTTCCTAGAAGAAGTGCTGGAAGTCTTCTTACTCCCTGGGCATTTGATTTGAATAAGGAATCTGGCTTTCAAGTAGTATCCACAGCAGATTGCAAGTCTTGAGAGAAGAGTTGGAGTTTGGTGAGACTGTTAAAATATTTAAAGATCAAAGCAACAGCCTGCAACATAGCTGCCATCAAGTTTTGCAGGTGTTTTTTTTTCCTTTGTGAAAATTGAGTAGAGGCTGCAAAGATCTCATTTGCAGTATATGCTAATTATGTCTTTTCTCAGTAGATCACTTGTGTTTGCTCATCATGGCAACTCCTTGCTCACTTGATGCAGGCAATGTTATGGACCAGGGAGACTTCAGTCCAAGAACTGTAAGAGCACGGAGCAGGCAGGTTGCTCTCTAGTCATTCAGCTGCCCTGCGTGCTGGGTGATAGAGTCCCATCTGTCAAGTGCCTTGAGGATGCTTGTTCTGAGCATCAGGCATGCATGTGAAAGTTAATATGAAAAGTCAGTAACTCTTCCAAAGTTTAGCACATCGTGTTCACATGAGCTAAATAATGTGAAGCAGGTGAAGTATAGGACTTCTGTGAGGAAGGCAATGGCTAGTGTTGGATACTGTTCTACAGTTGGTAGAATTAATAATACTGCAAGTGAATGTGTAACCTGTTTGTTGGGGAGGAAGCAGTGTACTTGCTGTGAAAAGTCATTTGACAGAAAGTGATGGAAGTGCAGTAATTACAAGGGCTGTCTCTGGTACCTCTGATGCAGGAAGTTAGCTTTGAAATTCTTTACTGAAGGAGAAATAAACCGCGCTCATTCTAAATAATTGATCACTCTTGTTCGAAAGAAAACTGTGAAATTCTTGAATGGAAAAAATAGGTTTTTGTAAAATGGTATAATGTTTTTTCCATTTACTGCTTGTGATACAATGTTCCAAAGAAAAAACTGCTGCTATCCTTTTTATATGTGAATATTCTCCGTGAAAGCTTACTAGTTCATCTAGTGCACATCTCCTTTGAAAGTTACACTGGTGAGTACTAAATGGAGGAAAACTCTCTCTCTTTGCAGTTTCAGTTTCTTTTGTCTCCAATAGGAAGGGCTGCAGTTGGAATATAAACAAAAGTATTTTTTTTCCCTGAAATGAAATGTTGGCAGCTTTGCCTGTCTGATGGTCATTCACTTCCTGCCATTCCAATTCTAAGGGATCTAACTTGAACTGTTGGGAAGTCTTTCCATGGAGCTGCAATACACCTTATATTTGTGAACATTTTTTTTTCTTCTTCTAATTATTAATTCTAAAAGTAGGCCTGTGAACAAGCGTGATTGTACTGTTGTTTTCTTAAATGAGGTCATTTGCCTTGTTTTGGCTGAGAGTGCAGCTCCACAAACAGTCGCATCAGCACAACTAGGGGATAAACTAGCAAAATGGTAGGAGGAGTTGGGTGAGGAAAAGGGCAGGAACCTCTTAGGATTTGCTACTGGAAAAATTGTAATGTGGAACCATTTATCATGTTAAAACTCAGTCATGTATTGAATGTATTTAAATATTCTGAGTTTCTGTGTGATGATTTCGTAAGAGAACTGATTTGAAAAATGAGACATGCTGAACAAGTAAACTTGATTTTCTGCAGAAAGCAAATATTTCTTTTTATGTTCTCCCAGTGTTTTTAGAAGTATAAAGAGTGGTGATACTACGTTCTTTGATTAGAGAAAACATGAAGAATTCTGACTGGGTTTCTAGTGTTCGTCGTCAATAGTAGAAATGCAAGCTGCATCTGAAAGACTCTAGAACATCATAAGTGTTGTAAAAAGTTCTGCTGTTGGGAAGGAAAGGGATTTTTTAATTAAATCAGTGGACTAGACCATTGGGGATCAACTGGGGACAAGATGAAGCAGACAGCTGATAACTGTATAAGCTACTGGCTGATCTCACTTCATGGCAGAGGTAGAATGTTATCAGAGCCGGTCTGTGGCAAAATTTGTCCCTTTTAGCAGCAGTTACTTTCAAATACTTTGGGCTAAGTGCAGTTTTACCTTCTTGTGAGTCATTACAATTACAGGAATGTAATCTTAGAAGTCCTGATTTGTATCTGTAATCAATAACATCTGTAATATTTATGCTAACATTACAGTTAGTGCTGTGCTTCCTGGTATAAGGGCGCTTCTCATATATATTTAAGATGACTCTTATTTGTTTAGGTACAAAGATACAGCATTTGAGAACACTTAAACACTGCTTGTCCTAAATAGCCGAAAGGCTGGAACCAAATCCCCCAAATAATGAGATTAATTCTCTATTAAAATTCAATTATTTCTCCTATTCACATTTGCCATTTGTTACACCTCAGTTCCCAGTGGTGTGCTGTGGTGTCTAACTCTGCCATCAGTGACAGGCAACAAAGTGCTTGTTGAGTTCACACCAACTCAGTAAATAAGGTATCCTTCCCTCCCACTATGTAAAGATTTCCCTCTTTCTGGTGACGGTAAATTCTCAGTGTGTAATCTTTGGAAGCAGGGGAGGAGGGAGGAGGTCGTTTTTAGAAATTGGTCTGGATATAAATAGCATGTACGAATTTAGAATCAAAGTAGCAATTTGTAGGGAAAATGTTTTTCTCTTAACAGGCAGGAGCCACGCTGCTAGCAGATGTTTCTTTAACCTACTACAGCTGACAGCATGGCTAGAAAGCCAGTGCGTGTAGCTTTGATGACACAAGGTTTGGTAACCATTTGGGCGCATTCTGAGCCTGATTTTATGAAGCAAGGACATTTGTAGTAGACAGCACCAAAATTACACGTCGCCACTTGCTCTAATTACTGGGTAGCATGTTGAGGAAGCAGTCACTGTAACATAATATAAACTAATGTTCTATCTACTCAAAAGGCAGGAGAAAGAGACTACTGTTTTACATCTTAAAAGTACTGAGAGTCCTGGAGGTCACTGGGTGCCTCTGGCCACTCAGCCTATAAAAATAAGTCCTTTTTTTTGAATACTCCTAAAAATAGATTTAGAGTCTTATATTACCTTCCTGGAAATATATTTTCAAATCTGTTTATAATGTAAAATGAAATTTTCAGGGTACTCAGGGGTTAGGATATAGGGTTCTCTATATATTCACTGCTGCTTTTTAACTGGGATTTTCTGAGCTTTCCATGAATCTGTAAGGAGAAGAAAAACACATTTGTTTAGCCTTTCCTGTATTCCTGCTGTCAGAAAACTGGTCATTGCTTGTGCAGGGAGATAGGCTAGTCTCATCGATCAGCTTGTATCAGTGCATACCTCTTCCTCTCTCAGCCTGAAAATCAGGTAGTTTGGGAGTTGCTGCTGCCATCACAGGTCTTCTAGATTTCAGTCCCCATCCCTCAGCATTCTTAGGCTTGAGAAGGCTTCTCGCCCTTCTACGCTCCCTCCATCCTCTCCTTATGAGCATACAAAACGTGTCAGAACTGATACCCTCTGCTGTAAAGATGGGTTCCTGAGGTGAAAGTGAGGATGGTTTTGTGAGCTGTTTAGGTTTCTAAAGGTCTAATATTGAATTAATGACATGCTGGAGTTGGAAAGAACTGGTCATATGAAAAGAGGAAAGATTATGTGTTCTGATTTTGCTCTACCCTTTCTTTCATTTTCTTTTCTTCCTGTTTTCCTTGTGTTTTTTCTTTATGCAGTTGTATTTAAAAATATGTCATGTATTGACTGTTGTTTTGGGGATGCTGCCAGGTATGGCTGTAGGTTTGGGGATTTGTCCAAATCCTATTAAAGTCAATTGAATGTAATGACTTCACTAGCTCTCAATGGAGATAAATTGAATTCTTTGTAGAGTTTGCAAGGGCTGTCCAAGTTATCTCAGCATTTTAATTTCTGTACGTTTGTGTATAATTCTTTTAAGACAAAATATTAAAATTCTGAAATCTGAAATTCCTTCTATTGCTTCTACACGTTTAGTTAAAAATATGTAAAATGTCAAGCACAGGAAACTATGTTAACAAAAAGCTGTCACAGTTAAAAGTCCAGCTACAGCCAATATAACTCGCCTTCTGCACTACATTTTAATAGTTTTTTTAATTTGTGATAACATAAGATTTAAAACCAGATACACCTCACATTTTTTTCATCAACCACAGGTGATGTGTAACACTGTTCTCTCTGTGCTTGACAGTACAAGAAGAGCATGTCCTTGCCCATATTACAGATTATATTAATGTTAGGAAATTATACACCATTTGCATTAGTTATTGTGAATTTAATGCATTGTTAAGGTGTCAAGAGAGTTGGTTGATTCTTGATGTTGTGAATTAAACAGTGATAATGAGACAATTGCTTAGAGTTAAGTTATGGTATTAATTATTTCGCTGACTGATGATTAATATATTACTGAAAAGAAGAAAGAAGTTATGTATGTGGAAACACTTGTGAGTTTTCATGGCAGCTTCTGATTTACAAAAGCTGACCAAAGACAAATTAATAATAGAAATAATTTCCAAATAGGGATCTTACAAGTGATTTTATATTCTTTTTAGAATACTTTGAAGACAAACTATGTTGCTTTTGATTGTATCTCTGTGTTTGAGGACTGGTAGAATTGTAAATACAAACAATTTTTAAGAAGATAATAAGCCAAGAGCTTGTATAAGTCTCTATTACTATTATTATTATTTTAAAATGTAATTGATAAACTGTTTGTAAGGTAAACTTCAATCACCTTTAAGGAGTACTGTACACACAAAGAAAAAAAAAAAATTGTTCGAAGTGAAACCTGAGTTACTGCCCTGGACTTGTTACCTTCTCACTTTGTTGTTTGTTTTTGTAGTTGAGAATCAGATCACAAGAAGCCTCGATTCCTGTAACTGCCACAGTGGTGATGGGGGGTTGAGATGAAGTACCGTGTTATCGTCCAGATTTTCTTTTTTTTATTGCTACAACATCCAGGAGTTCTTTGGGACAGGCACTATACAAAAGTCAGTGGAAAAGACTGTTTCTTGTTTTAAGGAGATCTATTGAAATACGTATTTTTTTAAAGAAAGATTAATTACACAAGGTGCAGAGCATTACCTGCTCCAGCACCTGGCTTCATATTTTTTCCCTAGGATAGCTTGACGTATAAGAGTTTGTTCAGTGCCCAGATGGCCTGTATACACAAGCATCACATTTGCTGAATTCTGAACTTCATGGACTTGCTGTGTGGTATGCCTGGCACGTGCAGTGAGTCAGAGGTGTTCACTCTAACTCTCGGTGCATGTGCGTGGAGTATGGGATGTCCAGAGCACATCTGACTAGTGCACTGCTGAACATGGCGTTGGACTAGAACATGTTGGTCTGTGTACGTGCAGGTACTGTTGCCACTTTCAGTAGGGAGATTCCTGTTTCCACTGGGGCATGATTTCCACATAGAAGAAGAGGACATGGCCGGAGGAACTCCAGAGGTGTGTACCTGTAACTCAGCAAATCAAATGAACAGGTGCTGAAATGTTGGCTCTTTAAGCAGCCCCAGTAGAATTAGTACAGCAAAATGTGCATGTTTACAACAAAATAAGAGTAAATATGTAACACTGGAAAAAAACCCAACAAACCAAGATGATGTAATTAGTGTATATTACAATGCAATTTTCCTGCAATTTATTCAATTACACAATATGTTTGGTGTAATTCACAAAGCTGTTTATAATGCTTGCATGATACATTTTTATGGTGAAACTCTTCCACCTTAGCATTTTTTCATGTCACGTATACAATGAGGATTACTTTTATATTTTTCTTTATTTTTAATTATCCTTGGGTTTTATATTAATTTCCTCTAATATTTGTAGATACTGGAGTACGTCACAGTGAGTGCTGCTCATCAGCAAAAATGTATATGGTGTTGAATAGTGTTATTGGAAGTGGAAACCTAAGAAATTTCCTCTCTTGATCGGAAAGGCAAGCTTTAGTTCTGTGTTTTAGCACTGATACATTTAAATGTATTGTTTCTTCTCTTTTTATATCTTTCTTACCAGGACTGCTGTCTTAGATGTTAGGTTTGGAAGTTACAGTACAGAGCACGATCTTCTTCAGATGACTAGAATTGCACAGAGGCACAGAAATCTGCCCATATGAAATAACATGCAGATCAAGGCTTTAGAAAGGGGAGAAATCACTAGGCCTGCTGGCGTCAATGGAAACTAAGAATTAAGCTCTAGCTAAGAAGCTAGAATAGTGCTAATACAAAATTTGAAAATAATTACGATATTAACAAGTAGTACTGCTAGAAGCAGGGTCTTTGCTAAAAGAAATTAACAATAAAATAAAAACAAATAGTACATTCTGGGGCTCCTAAACTTACAAAATTAGGACATAAAGTATATTTCTTTTTGAAACAATGTATTACACCACTTTAATATCTATCCCAAAATATTAAATTAAAAAGCTGTAAGAGTTATCAATTTAAAATTCATGTTGTTCTCTGAAAAATCTATAGTTATCACAAGTATTATTGAGTACACTATTTGAGAACTATGTGAAAAACAATTCTTCGTTTTCTTACTGTTTTTTTTTATTAATTTCAAAAGCATTTAGAAATATATAATGTGAGTGTGCACCAGGTTTCATTGTTTCCTTGTGCTGCTAAGTAATTTTCCTTCCTTGTTTCCTCAAGGCTTTCACAGATCAACAGTGGATGGAAACATCACTAAAAACAATAAACAAATTTTTGCAAAATCTTAAAAATTGACAGACACTCAGAGGAAACTATATTGTCTGAAGAAACTACTTAACCTTTTCAGGTGAATATATCTGCCATTACAAAAAACCTTAATAAACCATTCTTTCCGCGCTGTGGTGCGTGCTGAAAGAGGCATAGTTAAATGCTGTGCAGCTGCTATGGCACGTGCCAAAGTTTCGACTGATCTAAGCGAGACTTGGAAGCTATCTTTAGCATACAGATGAGTGATACTCTCCCAAGCGTGTGCTCTTTTCACCTGATGTGCTGCTCCTGAAAATCTGATGCTATCATGTAAAACACAATACCTCCTATCAACAAGCAGTCTTTTGTTCACTACTTGAATTATGCTGATTTTAATTAACAGTCTGGATATTAAAAAAACTTGTTGCTTTCTGACCCCTTGCATGTTGAATTGTTGGGAAATAATTTGCTTGGGTTTAGCGCTGCTTGGCACTAATTTTGTGCTTTTCACTTGTATGCCGTTACATCTTCTTTCATTTTCTGCTATTCTGACATCATCAAATTCTAGTCACTGCCCCATTCTACAGTTCTCTTGTTGCTAAGAGCCTCCACTCGCACAAGGCAGATGGAAGTATGTGCATGTGAAGAAAAGAGTCCGGTATTATTTCAAGCTTCCTCCTGCTGTTTCTGGTGTGCTCCAGCTCAGAGATTAGGAAACCGAGAAGCCACATCAATCTTGGAGCTCGCTGGTTTAAGCCTTTGGGAATGAATTGCTTTCTAGAGCCTCAGTTTGCTGATCCCAGAGATGCACCCAGGTGCAGCTTTGTTTACTAAAGAGCAAACCACATTAAACAAAGCTGCAGTACTGGCTCTGTTATAGTCCTTTGTGCGGGCTGTGAAAAAGCATGGAGGGATGCGAGGTGGACAGTGAAGAAAGTGAGAGGAGGATGACTGTGGGGAGGAAGAAAAAAATGTGACAGAAAAGGAGAAGTTGGTAAGAAAATAGAGGGTAAAGTGGGAGAGGGGAAAAAGAGGAGACAGAATGACCTGGAAAAGACAAAAGGAGATGGCATTCCTGTGAGTTCGGTAGATCATATTCAGCACATCTGAATATCTGGTTAATGCAGTTTGATGTTTTGTGGTAATGCTGACGTGGTGCATCAGTGTAGCAGTTTGTAATGCAGCGTAATAAACTCACAATGTGCTGTTTTACAGGTCCCCAATAGCTTCTTGATGCTTATAATTGGGACAATAATACCAATAGAGAGGGTCATACTGCAGGTGAGGTGTAACTAGAGGAAAGAGACAGCGTGTGATCAGAGATAAGCAGAGAAGACAGGAAAACTGGAAGAAAACTGAAGAAGGGAGGCTGAGGTAGAGGAAGAAGTTAGTGACCAGACAGCTTTCCAGAAACGAGCCTCTGTTCCCTTACTGAGAGTAAGTACCACTGGCAGAAATGCTATTTCAGATGGGCAGGTGATAGGAACTAGGAAAGCTAAACTCAAGGGTGAAAAAGGGCGGGGGTTGTTTAGAGGAAGTAAACCAAAGCAGGGGAAAATGAAGGTATTGTTTAGTACACTGCTGTCTAAAAATGTGACAGGATACGTTACAGTGACCTATGCTGGAAAGGTAAGACTCACATTCTGTAGCTCTCAATCTGAGGAGGTATGACACCATATGCATCAACACACAAAACGTCTGCTGTTTTGAAAATGAAGATTAGACTTTTCCTTCAGTGAAGCATAGAGCTCAGCAACTGTTAACGGCATACATGCAGGGTGGTTTTTTTTTAAAAAAAAAAACCAGAGCAGATTCACTCTGTTTTTTCTATGCACATTGTTTTGGAAGGATGAAGGATTTTTTATAAATGGAATCTTTTTTATTTTTTTTTTCTTTTCCATTCATGATTTTTTCAGCTTTTTTGGCTAAAACCAAATTTGGGTCCTTTCTTTTCAGTCTCCTCTTTTCCGACTTGGGCTTTCTGAATTAAACGCTGCAATATAAGCTGCCTACAGTTACTGTGATTGGACTCCATGGGTGGCCTGAGCAATTTTCAGACAATGGAGCTGGTTCTTTTCTCACTTGCACCAGTGTAACTCGTTGGCTTCAGTGGAGTTACTCGATTCACAGCGTTGTGAAAGGAGAATTGTTCTTGCTCTTTCATATGTTCTTTCATCTCCGTGATATTTTTGCTTACATGTATAATTGATTTTCTGGGAATATCTCCTGCTGACAGGTAGACCTAGGAACTTCCTAAGATGGAAATAAATTTAAGCATTTTTTAGGTCACTGAGTTCAATGCACTGCTGCTACAACACCATGTTATATAATTTCTTTCATAAACTGATCAGGCTTTAAACATTCATTAAGACTCTGTTCTTACTACAATTGGTAAATTCAGACAGAAATGTTAGTTACGTCCTCTGTAAGTTCAAAATGACAACTGAAATAATTTTCAAATGCTCTAGAGTATTTTCCTTTCTCACATATGCCTCATATGTTCTACAGCAACATGATAAAGGCTTCATTCTTGGCAGAGGCAGGCTCAGCTCTGAGAAAGCATGGTTCTGAAATTACAGGCATACCTAGGAAATAGTACCGTGGCATTTTCTATTCACGGTCACGTCCCTCTCACACATTTTAGTGAGAGTTACAAGTAGTCATCTGACAACAAATGTTTACCATACCTGAAGTGCCACCCTGAAAGCCAATTACAGAATGACAAGAGTATGTAACAGGTGTGTACAACTTGGCTGAGGATGGGTTACTGCAGACTTCAGCTTACTTATGTTGGGCTACCTTCTCTTTACCACCCTCTCTTAGCAGACCCCCTCCATGAGCACAATTTGTTCCTCATTTATGGAATCCCTGAGCCCAATTGGCACGAAGCTGAAAATCATCATTATGACTAAGAAGTTTAATTGTAATTAAAGTATAGATCAAAGGTAAAGCCCAATTTTTCTCGTACATAGTGTAAATAAGATGATTCAGCTGAAGCCAACAGAATTATGTTATGTGCACATGCTACTGTGATACCTCCATATCCCCCCTACCTTTCCTATGGTCTTTCAGCATGTGTGCCCTCTTTCAGCATGTGTGCCCATGTTGACATGGAATATAATTTTATTTTTTGCTCTGTGTTCCTAAATATCTGTTCTGCACCTCACCTTAGCAAGCCCATCACCCATACTTCCCTTCCCTACTGAAGGCTGGCTTCAGAAGTTGCATTTGTTACTGGGGAACTTGTTGGCAATTGCCATTTAGGGGTGGCAACTTTGGTTTGCAGCTGCTGGAAAATGGTGGCTGTACATCACAAGGGAGTGAGGAAGAGATGTATTAGTTGTGAAAGCCAAACTGTGGTCACTGTATAGCAACCGGTTGGCTGTGATAGTACTCTGATGACTGCTTATCCCACCCTTTGGCTACTGTTATTTCTGACGCAGAAATAAGTGCACCAGTTACATCATGCAAGTACAGTAAGCCTCATACTTTTAGGTCTTACTGGAAATGCTCAAAGTAATTGTGTTGTAAGTTCATGCAACACTTTGTAGGAGTGGTAGAGTACTCTCTTGGTTGCGTTGGAATTGCTTTGCACATGCAATACAGGCTGTGAGGTTCCCTTTGGGATTGCTGGACATGGGATCTAATCTAGGGCAGCCTGGACTTAGAGTAGCCATATCTAACCATGTCTACAGGCCTCCCTTCTACTGCAATGCCTTCATACCCCCATAGCCAGTTCTCTTTTATCTGCAAGTTCTCCTTATCAAAAAGCTGAGACGTATCCTGCTGTATGATCACATGGAGAGCAGGTTCCAGCCAGGAATCCTCAGTGCATCACCATTCTCAGCTTTACAGTCAACAGCGCTCAACCCAGCACGTGTTGTTGGGCTGTTGAAAGATGGCATTGCCTCTGGTCATGATCTGCTGCGTGTTCGACAACGTGCTGATCGTGGGCCAAGGAGAGAGCAGTGAGGCAGGTCAAACAAGTTTCTTTCACCCACGCAGCACACCAGGCCAAAGGAATTGTTTGGTAGGATGTGTGCTACACAGGCCTGATATAGAGGTTTGGGGAGAGTCTGGTTTGTCTTCTCCTAGGTGCTTCCTAACCTGAACGTGCATAACGGTGATAGGTTATTTTGAGGCTTAGAGCTCTGATATGTGGTCTCTGGCAGGGTTAGCTGTTCTGTTTAAGACATTACCACTCTTGTCTGTCTGCTTTACCCTGCTGCTAGGTATTACCACACTTTCTTGGTGGGGACTCCAGGCTGTAGGCTGGCGTATTAAAAAACTACCTACTTTGATCATTGTGCTTTGCTAGAATGATCATGATTTCAGACAGCTGGAAGAAATAACATCTTAAAAGATGGCAGCTAAATCTGCCAGAGCTTGTTGTTCAGAGCCTTTGGTTCTTAACCATGAGTGGAAGGAGACCCTGCCTGTGCCCACTGGGCTGAGGACAACCATTCCTGCCTTCACTGCCACTGCAGATCCTCCGTCACCCCAGAGGTCCACTGCTTGTCCATCCAGAAAACTGTTGTCATAGTTGTTACAATTCAAGAAGGCAAGGAGTATATACAAAGAAACTTCAAAAACAGTGATAATGGCATATGCAAAAATTGAGTACTGTTCTTTGGAAGGTGAATTATTGCAGAAAAATTTCTTAGAACTTCTCTAGTTTATGTCATCTTGAAAGTGGCTTGTGATCCCACCATGCAGTTCTTCGGTTTTAGTGGCTGTTCTGATAGAAAATAGGTTGAAATCTTCCTCTATATGGGGAATAAAATTATATGACATGAGAGTAAAAGATGAGGTTTTTATCCCAATTTCACTAAGAAATTGTGTTGATGTGATAATGCTGTCTTTATTTGCCAATCTGTTTGTTCTGGAATGGAAGAAGATTGGAAGCAGGAATGGGTTCTCCTCCTTCACTCAGCTGAGAATGTCCCATGGAATTTTATGTACAAAAATCAGTTTCAAAGGTGGTCGACCAAAAGATGCAAGTCCACGAGAAGTCAAACTTCAGTAGTTCAGATGTTTACACAAACAGTTATCTAGCAGTTGAATTATGTTCAGCAATGGATTAGGCTGGGATGGTTTGAAACAGTTAGAGATGCTGGCGGCATGCCCTGCCCACCTCCCACAGGTTACCATTCCTGCAGCAGGGATGGCTCAATGCCTCATTAATCAGTACCCCAGTTTCTGCATTTCGCAGATCGGCACGTTAAAGGAAGCCAACATCAGTTTCTGTTCAGGCTTAAGCCATAGCACGCCTGCCGTGGGAGACATCTTGCAAGGGAGATTAGTGTACACAGTTGGGACAGGCGATTTCTTTGTCAGCCGCTGCTTGATCTGGTGCGAGATATATATGAATACCTTCAACGTTATGTTGTTTGGGAGAGGAGAATTTTAAATCATTGATCTGAAAGATCAGGAATCCTTAATGGAAATGGAACATTGAGGTGGTTTAGGATGCGTGTGACAGTAGAGGCGTGCCAAGGGGAACAGACTCCTGACAATTATGCGTTCTAGTTGGTAAAAAACTACGTCCGTTCATCGTCATAGTATTTTATTTTGTCAACATAATTTTGTTTCTTTTTGATTTTCCAATACAACAGTTCAAAAAATGTAAAATGACAAATACTTTGATGGAAATCACAGCATTTAATTTCAAAAATAGCAAGTGCCAGCAACACCTCTTTCCCCGTATGCCGGGTGCGTTCCCTACGATCCTATGCCGTGCAGTGCTACCAAGGAGTGCACAAATGGATTCCCAAGGCACAGTCACATCGGCATTTTTTCCCGATATATATGTTAGACGCAGGGGGGTGGGGGTGTATATAAACGAAACCCATAGTGACTGAAGCGTTGTTGGAAGGTGAGATGCTGTACCCAACCGGAATTTTTCCTCCCCCCCGCATAAGCCGTGCTCAGCCGTGTGCAATTGGCCGCCTTCCCCTCAGCGGCGGCGAGCCGGGCCCGGCGGCAGGTGGCGGCGGCGGTTCGGCCCCTTT
>KZ505659.1:1040048-1070460 GCA_002844005.1 Limosa lapponica baueri
GCGCGGAGCGGCCCCTTCCCTCCCTCCCTCAGCGACGGGCCGGCCCCCGCTCGGCGCCGCCCCCGGCTGACAGGGAAAGCGAGGTAATGCCCGGCTCGGGAGGAGCGGCCGGCGGCTTCTCGTCAGGGCTGCGCCGCTCGGGAGTTGGAGCGATCGGGTCCCTCCGCACCTCCGCCGGGGTCGGGGCTGGGGGGAGACGGGGGGTTCCCCTCCCTGTTGCTTTCCGGCTGCCAACTTCTTGCAGGTTTGAGGACATCCCTGGTGTAAACAGCTCACCCTGTTTGCCCGGTCTCCATAAAAAGCGTGCCTCGTCTGCGAGCTGCTCTGGCGTTTTCACGGCAGAGAGCACAGTGGAGTTTGGGGTGTGAACAGCCTTACCTAGAAAAGGGAATGGCTTAAGTGGCTTGAATTTTGTCGTGTGTCTCGTTAATGCTGCTTACTGAGCTAAGATGTCAAACGGGGTACGTGTCATCTAATTGGATCAGTAGAAATTACCATTCAGAACCAACAGCACAGCAAAACTCGGGCACTGCAGATGTTTTATTACTAGGCTTATTATAAAATGTGCAAACAGGCAGTAGTCCCATGTTGCTGTCCACAAATCAGTGTGGCAAGTTTTACAACCATGTCATCTGGCATTTAAACAGATCAGGAGAGCACAGGGCTGAATGGGATGTCCTGGTGTCACTAGCAGCTTTACGCTGTAATCTTGTTTGGAAATTGATCTAGCTCATCTTGAAATCCAACCTTGAAGAATGTAAGGGCTGCAGACCTTACACCTTTCTCTGCACCTCCTTACTATGTCTTGTGGCTATATGGTTGCATTTCTTATTTTTATGATGGGGAAAAATTGGTGTGGAAACAGTGAAATGAGAACATAAATGCTAAATGCATTGATGGTACAATGGTTGGTAACTCTTCTGCTCCTTTATCCTCTTCCAGTTAAGTGCTGACTTTTTGTCTATTAGAAGTTCATAATGGTTTTGTATTGGGGGTGAATTAATATTGAGTCTTAACATTGTTGGAAAACCACAGCATGTTAATAGCAGACGAAGAGTGCATTTTCAGCTCTTGCTGAGTATGACTGAAAGGGTGCGTTATGAGCTTTTTTCAAAATTACTGGGGTCAATAGAGCAATGTGATACTGTGCTAGACATGTGTAACCAACACCTTGCTGGTAATTGTTAGTTTCAAGCATTTGCTGATATTTATTTACCTAAAGACTACATTGGAAAGCCGCAAGAGTGAAGTTCTGATCATTTGTAATTACTATCTAACTGAATGGTTAAGACAGTAATTTTTGAAAAGCCAGGAAAAGACCACTGCTAAAGAGCTAACAGTGAAGAACCAACCTGGATGTAGTACTTTTTTGCTGAATTACAAAGTAGTTACACTAAACCTCCCTCCTCACCCAGCCTTCCACTAGCTCAAAAGCCGTATCAGCTGACTGAATGGTAATCAATGACTATGCAGTTTGGGGGATAAAATGTCTGCTCGTATATAATCCATGAAGTTTTGTATCTTGATCAGACTTTGCTGGACAGCCATAAGAAGATACTGAGGCAGAAAAACAGTGTAGTTGAAGCCACCTTTGACTTACTAGCTTTGGCCATTGTCCTCAGGGCAGAAAAATCATACCTAATTGGAGGCTTATTACGTTTAAGTGATAAGCTTTGGTTTAACAACATGAATAAAAGAATAAGAAATAAAAAGAAAATCTGGTAAACACCATTAGTTTTAATGTTAAACAGGATACAGTTGAAAACAACTTAGAGGTATGAGACATGTTCTTCCATCTCACATGAAACACTGTGTTTACACCTGATTCTTGAATTGAATTATAATATAGCACTCTTAATTTGCCTAAGTAAAACATGAAATTATTCCTGGACTCCGTACTTAATGTGCTTAAACAGCATCTTGATAAGCATATATGAAATCACCTTCTGAAATGAGTCTTGCAAAACCCTTGTGCGTATCTGTGAGACCAGCCACAGAGGCTGGCTGAGTAGTTTCTTCTCTGCTACCATCATGCCTTTCTCCCTTGCTGGCATCATGGATCTGTACTTGCTGCTAGAACTGCTGGGAGGTATAGGTACATAATACTTCTGAAAGTCAGATCTTGCACTTTCTACGCAACTGCTTTTTCTTAATACGAATTCCCTCTACAGGCTCCTAAGAAGAAAGATTAGCTCTTCTAATGCATTTCTTGCAAGGGATGGTTGGGAGGTTTTTTGCTTAATTCCATAATCTCCTGTACTAAAATGAACACCTGTCATGCACTGAAACATTACTTACCCAATAAAATCTTCTGGTGCTAAGGAAACAAAACAAAACATGGATTTCTTTTGTCCAAGAGATTATGTCAGTGTCTCTGAAACTCAGAGGTACAAATTATAGTCGTTGCAGATGAATAAAATTGGTAGCATCATGAGAATTGCTATATTTTAGTCAAAAGGATGAAGTAGGTGTGATTGATGTTCAGTGGTTTTGCTGTTTTTCTGAAGAGAATTGTCTTCAATGTGCATTTTGGCTTCCTTCACACCCTTTAGGAGTTAAACCAACTGATTATTTTTTTCCTTATGTGGTCCAAGAGAGGACTTGCTTACTACAAAGGAGAAGACGTAATAACAAAGTGTGGGCCCTGGGAGAGTCTGGAAGAGGCACCATACAGTGCTTATCAGTGGGTTTAAACTGGAAAATATGAAATTGAATTCCTTCAAACTGAAGAGTTTTAGAAAATCAGGCTTAACATCCATTGCTTCTAGAACTTTAAACTGTGCAAAAAGTGCATAAAATTTGATTTGTATTTTGTGTTTTCTTGGTCAGTGGAGGCAAATGGAGAAGTATGTAGAGAATAATGTAAAAAGTACTTGAGAGAATACTGAATATTCAGGATGGTATTTGAAACTGGAAGTTTTAATAGACTAACATTAAAAAGTATGCGTGACTAATATGCTGCTGAACTAGAACAGGTCATCAGATAAACAACTGGAATGAACCAGAGTTTGTTGCAATGCATTGCAATGTGTGTACATTAAAATTTTAGTTTGGAGTAAAAGTGCACTTATGAACTGAATCTTCTGATCAACCCTCCACTTACTGCCTCTGATTTGTGTTTCATAGTTGTCCCAGAGCATGCAAGCTGGATTCCTTTTGGGTTAAACTGAGCAGGCAGATAGGCCTGAAGAGCACATTAAATATAACCTAACAACTGTGGAGTCCCCAGGACAGAATTAAAGCTGGTCTGAAGTAAACGCTTGAAATCCATATGATATGGATGCAGGTTTCACTCAGCAAATCTGCTCTTATTTATCCTGCATTCTGCTTATATAGCTGTAGCTTTTACTGTGGGTACTAGTCAGAGAAAGTTTTCAGGTAATTCACCTCCCTTTTTTTTTACTCTTCAATTCTGGGGAAAAAAAAAAAGAAAAAGAGGAGGAGGGGAAAGAAGTTAGAGATCATTGAACCTTCTGCTTCTACACCTTTGAAGACAAAGATTTTTTTCCTGATCTAGTTGTAATACACCTTTTCTTTAAAGTTCTAAGTTTAAATGCAAACGGTGTTTCAGTATACTCCCCATTTATACCACCAGGTGAGAATACTGGGCTTAACTTTTAAAAAAGTTATTATTTTAACTGATGGACTTTTCTTTCTGGTTTTTTTCCCCTGAAGTTCAACTTTCTTTCCATCTGCAATGCAGATACAGTTTCTAAAATCTAAGGCACATTCCCTCATTCTATAATGCATATGAACTAAAGATGGACATAAGTGTATCATATAATTGTATCAGTTTTTGCTGACCATTAGATTGTTGTAGTAACATCAAATTATGCTAGACTCTAAGTCTTCATTTTATTTTTAGATGTTTTATTCACTAAAACTAAAATAAGTGATAGCAGTTATTTAAATGGCTATTAAAATCATCATTTAAATATTTTAAATGAAGCCATTTGGCTTTTTTTCCCCTTTTCTGTTCAACTTAATACAAATGGACTTTTGATGAGTTTGTAACCTTTGCCAGTCTTGGAATATAAAATGCTTCACAAAACCATCAAACCGGAGATGTATATCAGAAGTTTGTGGCTACTGGGAAAATATCATTCTGTTTTGCAAAATACTGGCAAATGAGGAGAAATGACTGAAGCATTCAGAGACTGATATTTATGTTTGGAATTGTTTAGCCATTTATTTAGGCCTCATGAAGTAGGTAAACATCCAGTGTCTGAGAAACGCCTTAGCTCTGCTGATAGGAAGTTTTTCTGAAGTTGTGCAAAGTTTAGATTTTCATATGAAGAAGAAAAAAGCTCAGATACGATAGCCCACATGTTATCACAAATAGAAGCCCTCAATCGTGAACAAAGTGCAAATTGAGAAGTACTGTCTCTGTAAAGTATACAAGGGTGACCTGAAAATCTCTCTACTATGCTTATCTGATTTCATCGTTGCTTTTTAAAATCCCATCAGCAGCAGTCAATCTGGTAAGAATGAGATGAGTTTTAACTTTGGAGCTTCTTGGGACAGGAGTGGAGGCTTCTGAGCCAGCAATTGCCCTCGTCAGTGATCCTCCCTGCCCTTTCTGTGCAGATAAAATACATGCGACGTCAGGCATCAAAAATGTATAGTATGCAAATGTTAAAAATCCTAACCCAAAATGCAACTTTTACTTACAAAAGTTTGGGGATACTTTTATACTACTAAGGCTTAAGTAGAATTGTTGAACAGCATGAACTTTTAGTGAATAATATTTCTGTTGATAAGTTAGCTGCCAAAACCACTTTCTGTGTCTGCTTAAAATAGTTAAATGGAGAATGGACTGAAATTACCTTCTGCTTCTCTTCACAGGCTGAAGAACAATGGCTTCCTTCAGCAACCTGACTATTGTCATTGCTGTCACCAGTTTTACTGTATTTCAACTCCTGTTCCATTTTTTAAGTTCTTGGGTGTCAACACGAATAACACCTGGTTTTAGCAATCTCAGCCAAAAAAGGAAGATTGAATGGAATTCAAGGTATAGTGCTCCAAACAAACTACAGCTGTTGAGCTACCTGAAATTGTCAACATCTGAACCACCTGAGTGTGTATATATATATATAAAACTGCAGAAAACATTATTAGTTAAATGTCTGTAATGATTAGAGAGACAGTTCTAGGCACTTGACAAATTCCGAATGTAAAATGTTGATGGTCCTTCTTGAACACACAGCATTACAAACACTTGGATATTAAACATTTTGTTAGACAGTGTTGCCCAAGTGAAAGTCAGTAGAAAAAGAATACAGTGACTGGTGAGAGGTAATAAGGTGAAGGGGATTAGTTTTAAATGGTTTCTCTGTGATGCTTCTAGTAAAGAGAAGAGGTACAAAATTCCCTTCCCCCAAACATGTGAAAATCAAAAGTATTGCAATTTATTCTGTGATCTAAATTCTAGTGTATCTCTCATCAGGCTTTTGGGTGCAAAGCAAGTTGCTCTCTGTTCTCCCAGTGCTACTACCCTACACCCTGTTTTCGATAAGTTATGATTTTCCAAGAAATTTAGATAAGTTATGGCTTTACAAGAAATTTGATGAATCTTTGGTGTAGTATTGGTATGAGGCAGGGTTAGACAGGTACATCTGTGTGTTGGTGGGGAAGTAGACTGCAAGAAGAAGAGTGGGAAGCTATGACAGAGACAGGGTACACATTCAGGAAGGAGCTGTGGAAACTGAATCTTAAAAACCTTCCTCACTCCCTTTGTGTTTCTGCAGTTGTGTCAGTGGGATGGATCCACCTGCATTACACTTGTCTCCTCAGACAGAGCACTGTTAGAAACTTGTTCAACCCTGTGGATCTCTCCTGGGTGCCTTCCTCTTTTTTAAGTCATAAAGAAATTACAGGGTAGTAGTTGCAAATGGGATGATCACTGAGGTTGTATTTGTGATATACTGCTCTGAAAGTGTATATTATATAGTGCACAAGCTTCTCCAGTTAAAATGAATTGATACAGTATAACTATGTATATTACAGTATATACTATGTATATAGTAACATATAACTATGGTTGAGTAGCCTATTACAACTTTAAAGTATTTTTCTGGTGTTTCTCAAATTTGAAGCTCAAGAAAGTGTACTATATGGCTGTCGCTGCATTTAAAATGCATTAGTCATATCACTGTTCCTCCTCAGTGCACTTTAAAGGCAGTATCAGGTGGATACTTTTAAAGTTGTTTCCATTGTTCTAGACAGCATTAGCAACTCAAATAGTCTTGCCCTTCCATTTGGCAAATGTCCACCTGCAGTGTTCTTAAAGGCACCATCTTAATTTCAGTTCGATCTTTCAATAATTACCTATCTGCCAGAATAACTTTGTAGGATGTTCATGATAGCAGTGCAGCTTATGTTTATCTCTGTCACAATTGACAATAGAGGCAGATAGGGAAACTAAACTAAACTGTTGTCGTGTTGGAGCTGAACTTTTGTCTCTAAGCCACATCAAGTGACCCTTGAATTGCATAATAGGCTTTCTGAGAACATATCCCATGCCTGGTAGCACTATGCTAAGTTGTAGTGCTTTGCATAATAACATATGAATTGTTTCACACATCACAAGTGTGCTGGAAATAAGCTGGTCATTAATCTCTGGGCTACTTTGTAGTAAGGTGTTTAACTACTCAAGTTGATGCAGCACCCCAGGCTGTGTCCTTTTTGATACTACTTTCCACATTTTTCCTTGGGGTTGGTAGCAGGTTGGAGATATTATCACGCAGGTGGGTGAGTGCTATATTCAGTTCTGGAGTTAGAAGGCATGAAGCACAAAGCATGTTCATCAACAACTTGTTGATGATATACCTGAGGAGGGCATGAAGAGAAAGAAAGGCAAACTGTGCTTGTGTTCCTACAAAATTGACTGTTAACTCTGCTGACCAAACACAGTTTTCTGTCAAACTGCCTCGTCACACCAGTGTTTCACCAAAATAAAGAGGCGCCCCAAGGAGTATCTTATATGTTCAGAGAATGTATATAGACACATATGTACTCTGCAGACAGCTGTGCAGGTAGAGAAAGCTATTGTCTCCCAGTAAAATGAGTTGGGTCAACTTAAATGATTTAAAAGTAGATGTTTGTTTTTTTGTCCTATATTGAACTGGTGTAGGGAGTGCTCACACAAATGGTTCTGTTGGCAGTCCTGAAGGAAACTGGCACAGAGGATGGTTATGCATTTTTATCAGCTCAGCTGGGTCTGGAAGAGGGCATCTGCCTAAAATGAGCTGTAGCATTGAAAATATATTGCTACAGTTTGGAGGGTTTTGTAATCAAGCATTTGAACTGCGGCACTGGACTGTGTTTCCCATACTGTCAGTTTGTTCATTCTGACCAAAAATTAAGAAGAAATAAAGTAATTGCTTTTGAAATAATAAGTGTGCAGATGCTCAAATTGAGTTTAAAAACTATACTTTGACACAAATGTAGTGTACCTTTTTAATTTGTTATGCATAATTTCCTGTCACCTCTTCTATAATACATGTTTGTACTGCTATGAAGCAGTTGCAAAAAAAAATATATATTCAATAATAAAGGAACAAGTATGCAGCTTACCAGTGCAACTTTATTTGCAGTTTAATGAGGAGTTAAAGGATGCAAACTTTGACAGTAATTTAAAGGAAATGTACTGAGCTTGATAGTTTGACCTAGATTCCATATTAAAATGGAGTGTTGCACTATTTCCTTTCTTCAGTCCCCTCTTCTATGGGGAAACTTCAAAGTCCAGAGTTAAGAAGGAAATCTGCTTTTTTTTTTTCCTCCCCCTTCAAGTGCTAAGCTTGTGTATAGCTTGTATTCTAAACACTAATAGTTTAGACTTATGAGAGTGTCTTGTGCACATTTAAAATATTAATACATTCCAAATACATGTATTCAAGATGTACAAAGACAAGACTAATAACTAACAGCATGTATACATTTGTGTGCATATTGTTAATGCTGTGAATATGGTGCAAAGGTGTTTCTGATCACACAGCATTGAACTTAGAATTCTTAAATAGTATCCATGGTTCAGTAGAGCTATTTTGGCACATCTTTTTTCTCTCTTTCTAGTCACACTTGAAAAGTGGGAAAGCAGACCGTAGCTACACAGTACTAGATGCAGTTTATAGTAGTGTTAAACCCATGGCTAGAGGAACGAGGTTACACATTTTGGACCCATGCCCATTGCATTGTTCTACCTTCCAAGAATACATGTGGACTCAAAAGGGCAGGAATGGCCCTGGCCTGTGGGCTGGCAGAAACCCTGCCAGGGCCTCTGTAAATAGGTAGTTCTCTTCAAGTGTTTGTTAACATTCAGGGTTTATCTACAGTGTGCATGCAGCCTCTATACTTGAGAAAAAAAATAATATTGTTTAGTACCCAAGTATGGACAAGGCAACTGTGATTACTGTGACTTTGGACAAGAGGAGTATAAAATAAAGTGAAGCTGCTACTTCATATGAATCTGTAGCTGTTATACCTCAGATAATTATCTACAACCTTTTGTTAGACAAGTTTTCTCTTTGAAAATCAGCATATACTTCAAATGCACTAGAAATTCTTTTTGGAACTTTCTGTGATAGGATTTTTCATTTAGTGCCCCTCTTTCCAAAACCTGAACTTGGGAGATTTATTATGGGTCATCTATTAACGAGAAACCTGCTGCTGCAGGACTGATAGGCCAATCTGAATATGAAATACATACAGATTTTCCAGCAAATGTGACAATGTAGTAGGTATTTGTTAGAGAACTGAATGTCATATTGTCTTTAAGGATTCTTTAATCTATGGGATAATTGGAAGAAAATGTAGATCTCAGTTACTTTAAGACCCTACTTTCTATTTAACGCCCCCCAGCCCCACTCCAGTCTAATAGAGTCCTTCTTTTTAACTGTTTTTCCCACCTGTCGTTGTATAAGTGGTTGGATGTAGCGTAAAGAAGAGATGATTGCCTTCCCCAGAGGTATCTGGATGCAGTTGAGAATGTCTTTGGAAACATCCTACCTCGAGCACAGTACAGAAAGTTGTGAATGATAGAACCTCCTTATGACTGTGATCTCTTTTTCAGGACAGTGTCCACATTCCACGCCTTGGTGGTTGGTGGGTTTTGCCTATATATTTTGTTGTACGATGATGCTGTTAATGCTGACCGTATCTGGTAAGGCATGTTAATTGTATGTAGTGTTTACACAATAAAATAACATAATTAAGAAGGAAAAAAATAATCCAGCAGGGTATTAATTATTGAAATAGTTTTTTTCTTTTCCCATTAAAATATGCAGTTGGGATATGTCCATTTTTATGTCTGTACTATTTGATAATTCTAAATTATTTCGTCAGTACTAATGTCTTAGTGCATTGTGTTGCTGTGAAGTGGAATAGATAAAATACAAGCAACTGATTTGAAATAGCATATTAAATTACTAAAGCGTAGAACCAAGAGTGTAGCTGTAAGTCAGCGTGACTGAAACTATGCTATTTACTCTAATCTTTTTAAAGTGAAATTGAAATGCTGTTGCAGGTCTGGAGTGTATATATGTGTGAAAAAGCTGAAGGGGCCTATTATATGTATAAAGTATATGTGTCTAAATTGATAAATTAAGATGTTTATTTTTCTGCCTCCCATAAAGCTTCTATCAATCTTTGTTTTAAGAAAAGTATGGAAGTTTCAAGTGCTGTCTTCACAAGCAGTAGGAACAATTTAATAAATTGTCTTCTATTATTTTCTCTATTTAACAAAATATTCTATATTGAGCTTATCTTTTCTAGATTTCTCTTTATATTGTTTTGTTTCACACTTTTTTGAGGGAGGAGGAACAAGTTGGCTTCATTTTAATCAAGTTAATTACAGATTGCTATTGGTGTTTTGGCATTTCACTCATTATCCTCTGGAACTCTTTCCCTATAGAAGGAAAAGGCTGTATTTTTTCCTGAAGGCTAACTACTTTCACTTTCAATTAATATTTGTGTGATAGATTGTTGTTTTTAACCTTGTCAAAGGATCACACTGTGAGTCAATTTAAACTCACATAAATTTAACATCTGGTGCTTGTTCTGCTCTTTTGATATTGTAAATTAATAAAAATGCAACATGGACTAGACAGGATTGGGTGCCTGAAGCACTCTGCCCCTGGCTTGTTATGTGACTTTAATAAATGTAACACTAATTCATAACACAAATTTAGTCAACATTGTCCTCTTCTGTATATAGTGATATATGATTAAATTGTTGGCTGTTTTGGATTTTTTTCATTGCATTCTGGTGTATTTAGAGAGACCAAGTAGAGTCTGAATATTTTACAAGATCTGTTAACCATGTTTAAAAGCAGCAGGTTATTATAACTCACTCAATGTTTGTTGTGCTAAGCTTTATCAGATAGAAGGTTTTATCCTGGTTTTTTTGAGTAGACCTTGTTGTAAACAGTACAAAAGAAGTAATGAATGGCAGAAAATAAAAGCCTCTTGGTGATAATAAATAAATTGAGTCTTCTAATTTACTAAATTTTCCTGGTATAATTCCAGGAAAAAGTCAAATTAAGCAGAAATCTAACCACTTTTTTCTTCTTAGTAAGTTTGAGAACAGTTATGTTAGATACTTTTGTATACTGCATTAAAGACTTAATTTTACTTACAGAGTCTTAGCATTCTAGATTATGTAAAAACATTAAATCTTAAAAGACAAAATCCATCTGCCTTTGGGGCAGTTTTTTTCTATATTTCTACTATTGCTTCTGAACAGTTTCTTCTGTTTGGATACTTTTACAATGATTGCTATCAGTGGTTTTATTTACATTTGGTAGATTAAGAAAAACTTTATTTAAAAATCTAGTGGGAATATATCTAATCTGTGTGTTTTAAATCAAAGCTTTGGGTTCATTTCATGGCAGTTTCATGGCATGTTTCTGTAAATTGTTTCTCGGTCAAAATTATCCTAGTTGTTTCAGGAGTTTGTCAATTAAAGTGCAGAGAACACACTCTAAATGTGGAAATCAGTATTTATAGTTATTAAACTAATAATTTTAAAATGTGTGAAGTATCACTTAGTGTATTTAAAGCAAATACAATGATTTGAATTCATGTTCATGCAAGTGATTAAGTGCAAAAGAAGACTTAACATAATATTGCCCATGGCTTTACAGGTGCTTGTATGCAGCTTGCGAGTAAAATCCAACTTTATATTACTTTCTTCTGCCAGTGAAGCCAGAACCATAGCGCAGTTTCCTAAGAATTTGCAGATGTGTATTTTCATCTAAGGCTGACTTTTACAGTACTCTTGAAAATGAGATGGCTAGCATTAGTCTATGCATTCCCCCATTCTATATGTCGTAGTAGTTCCTGGTACACAGTAATTAAAGCCTTGGCTGACCATGTAGAGATGTAACCTTTTTTTTTTTTTCAGTCTGTTTTATGATTTAACTGTACATTAAATCCTAAGTAGTTTATCATTTTTACATTGATTCGTAGCTGAATCCGTAGTCTTGATTTTAATTGAGCAAGACTGAAGAGGGAAGAAACAAATTATACAGGAAATGCCAGATGGACTGTTGCGAGGCTGCTCAGTCTGGAATCTAATGCCATTTTGAAATGCTGGCGTAAGCTGTGGGACTTGGTCATTTACAGATACGAAGGATGCATAAGCCTTCCTGTAGGAGTCTCTTATTAATACAAGAAATATTTGTAAGTGAATGTCCAGGAATCCTTCATGCAGCTTCTGAGCCTCGATGTATGTCAGCCTAACTTCTGGGTTCACACAAAGCGTGGTGATGGTGATACCCCTATGTATTGAAAGGAATCAGGACTCCTGCTAAGGGTTTGAGTTCAGTGGAGAGAGGATGTTGCGTTACTGTCAGGTAGTGCCTGAAACTAGATACAATAGATCCTAACAAAGGATAATAAAGACTGGAGCACTGGTAAGTTACAGAGAAGCATCAGTGTAGTGTCCTTACAACTTTTTTGATGGTCTCTGACTTCTCATGACACTTCACGTTTTTTTCTGAATGTAATACCGACTGGCTAACATAGACGATGTAGAAATTGTTTTTGAGGTGGTGAGAATAACACGGTAGAAAATGTGGAGGTGGTAGAGATCAGATAAGGAGAGGGAGAAGATGTAAATAAGTGAACTAAGTTGTAGCTTCAGAGAAGAGCAGGCTTTTTCACATGACTGTCCACTTTGCAGTCATTACACTTTTTGAAGTCTGATGTTAGATTAGCATTTTATATGACTCTGTATCTGCAAAGAAGTTTGAATGAAGTTGGTCATGTGGACTTTTGTTTGTTATATCTGCCTGTGCATGTTCATGTGTAATTAATTTGCCACACATACCTCCTTAGCAATCACAAAAGAGATAGCTCTTCCCTTTCACTCATTCAAGTCACTCCCTGTTTGACACTTCTGGCTCTTGCTTCCGTCAAACCTAGGCTGCAAACATCAGGGCTTATAAGCTCCATTGCACTTCTTGTTCAAGGAGACAGGTCAGGAAACCTAGGAGATTTTAGACTAAATTCTAAATTTTCCATTAATTGAGATTAATTTGAGATTCTAACATGGGCTCTTGAATGGAGGTGAAAGATGGCCATATATGTTGTTGAAGTGTTGGTTTAGAAAGTCTAGAGAAGGTTTGTTGCAAGGTGACCATTTTCATGGAAGGAATGAAGGGAAGTAAATCATTCCCTGTCTTATCCACTTAAGTCACGTTTACCAATGTCAAGGAAGCAATTTCATATACTCAGTCCTTTGCATCTTGTGTGGAGAAGAATATGAAGGTTCTTGAGCTCAGCCTCAATCTTGGTGGTGATTTGCTGAAGTGTCTTAGAAGCACTTACAAGTTTGGTTATGAAGTTGCTGCTGCTGCAGCTGGGAGCTCTAGCGGGAGGACTGTAACTATTTAAAGAGTTTCTGTTAAAGTTGTGAGAGCACATCTGTCTATTCTCTGTGTCAGCTATGACTTTCAGAGTCAAGAGCTATACTTAAAGAAGCACTCAGCCCACAGCCTACGTAGCTCATGAAACCGTGTTTTGAAGCCATGGGAAAATGTTCTGTCTCAAGTTGTAGAGGGCCTCTATGGCCCATCTTAAGAGATGGAGTGAGCTCCAGGGTCTCCTTGTAATGTTTCTCCTCACCTAATTGCAGAATTCTGTTTTTGTGAGTCCTTCTGTTTTCCTGTAAGCTACCCTCTTGCTCAGGGAAGCAGTTAGTTTTAGGTCTATGAAAGGCTTAAAATTCAGCGAACAGATTGTAATAATACAGGAAATCTCTTCCACTGCTTTATTTCAATAGGATTAAAAAATAATAGCTAAATAATAGTATTTTACTGCTTTCTAGGTGAGGTGGACTTTGTATTGGAGGTGGCTGTAAGCGTAGTTATGTTCTTTTTTTCTAGAAAGGTTTACAACAAAAATTGCTTTCAGAGCTTGTCTTGAGCAGTCTACATTTTGTAAATCTTTAGACCTGTCACTTGAAACTCAGTTCGTGCTTACACAAAACATATCTAGATTAGATGCTTTTTTTTTCCTTTCATGTCTACTTCTACTCTGTTTATCCCTATCAGCATCCACCCTCTTATGAATATGGAAAGCACCAGCTGAGCAAGATATTTTTGTCATCCTTAACAAAGTTTTAACACTAGCAGAAGAACAAAAACGGAGATGCAGAGTGTCGAAGTTCTAAGAGACACTGCCTGGGCTGTTCTCTTTTACCCTCTGTTTCCAGAGAAACCATCTCAGGGTTTCAGTTCTAGTGTCTAGCAAAGATCGTGGGCAGTCTCTACTCCAAGGCAGGGGTTAATCCTGATTAGAGTAATTAGTAGGTATCTTTCGTCTGGGTGGAAATGGGATTCATTTTCATGACTAGGACCTTTCTTAACCAAATCTTTTAATATGTTACTGATGGGCAAAGAATAAGGTGACCTGATGGACCTTATGTTTGATATGTGTATGTCCTTTGCAAATTACCTTGTTATAAAGGCTGTAACTGTGTATTTTTGGTGTGTTTACAGGGGTGACCCTTCAATTGTGAAACTGAATATTGCTATTACCACAGGCTACCTCATTTCTGGTAATTATGCAATGTCTATATAACACACACACCTGTATATTTATATTGAGTCACTGTGCCTATATATTTCTACTGAGACACTATGCCGAAGATGTGATATGTGTTTACAACACTGTTTCTACTGTGGCTTTTAAAATTGCTAATGTAATTGTGGGTTGTGGTGAAATCACAGGATCTTGCCAGTGGACGTGAAAGATGGAAAGGTATCTCCCCAAGCACTGAGGAAATGCCACTGTTGCTTTATGATGGTTTGATGCACAACCACCAACTGAAGCTCAGTTTTGTCCTTCAGCCAATTGAGAAGGTGTTAAAGCAGTGCCCTTCACTCCTCTCAGGGTGTCTACAACTCATAGCTCTTTTATCATATGTTTCTTCCTGTCACCTCAGAATTCTGGCAGAAGAATTTTAGTAACCCTCAGTACAAGCTAAGACAAATGATACCATAGAATCCTGCCCACCCACCTTTCGTCTCACTTTAAGCGAAAATTTAGTCATATATAAAACATGGAAATTTAAAATTATTGTCTTGGTATGGCATTTACCCCTGCATATGAGATTCAGAGTCCCCTTTTCCCTTCCAAAATATTTCAGCTAAAGCTGTTGCGTCTGTACTTCCATTGGTGTGGAAAATAGTAATTTATGGCAACTGTTGGAAGAATACTGTTGCTTACTGCTTTGAATAAAGTAAAGTCTTTAGGATAAAGATTTCTCTTCAGAGATAATTAATTCAGAGAGTTTCTACTGATGCTACACGTAGGTATTTATACCTCTAAAACTTAGAGAAGCACCATTCTGAAGGCAATGGTAGTATAATAATTTGTTCTTTATCATTATTTCTTTTCTCTTGTAGACTTATTGCTTATTATTTACTACTGGAAGGCAATTGGTGACATATTTTTTGTAATACATCACTTGGCAGCTCTGTACGCTTACTATTTTGTACTGGTGAGTGCTGTATTTTCCAGTAACGTAACAAGCAGATGAGATTTAACATAATGCTTTTATAGATCTCATTTGCTTAATGTTTAAAAAAATAATTCTTCACTGGTTGGTGTATTAGCTTTGTGAAAGGCATATTATTTATATTTTCAATCATCATTACTTTCTAAATGGTTTTATCAGTTGTTTGTGGTAAGTGCATGCCTTTTAGATGTACAGTCCTTCAACAAAAATGTGTAACTTATTTAACTGCTGAAATTAAAACTCTTCCCAGTTTTTGCTCTAGAGGGACTTTGACAGAGGGGCTTTTCACACGGTTATAGAAAAGGGTTTCAAATAAAATCACAAGTCTAAATATTTAGTTGGAAAATTGGAAGGAAATGGTTTCAAGTGGTTATGTTCTGTTTGTGATTTTATTTGCAAGGCCAAAGGTCATTGATCCCTAACTCTGGTTGAATGTACTACAGTTTTTATGGGATGGGGTTTTTTATGTTTCCTTTTTTTTTATTAAATCTTTTATGATACAAACTGATCCTCTGAGACTTCTTGTTTAAGGTCACTTTGGTGGGGAAACAATGGATGATTAATTGTATATATCTATAAATATCTGTGGTGTACATACATTGAAGGGAAAAGAGGAAGAGAAGGATACTGTTCTAGGATAAAGACTAACTTAGTTACTCTTTGCTGCTGCTGGAATTTCTCAAAGATGCCCATGTGACTTGGTAGAAATCCCATTGACCTCCAGAATAATGCTCCTAAATTTCTTCTGAAAAGCTCATTCGGTAAATAAAGAAATCTTATAAATACAACTTAAAACATTTACCACATCTTTCCCTGCCTACTGTGTGAATCCCAGGCTTACAATATTACAAGTGACGGGATGCCAGGTTACTGTCAGATTTCCCATGTAATGGTTTGAAAGGGGATGAAGTACACTGACAAGCAAATGCTCTGTTTTAGGTTGAAAATAATTAGATCCACTAATATTATCACAGATGAAAGTAAACTAGAGCTGAATATTAGAGAAATGAAAATACCACTACCAAGGCTAATCCCCGATGCAGAATATTCATTAGTTGTTTCTGGAGTAAATCGAAAGTGTAGTGTCAGTGTGAGCTTCTTTTAAAGCAGTTCTTATTATTTGGATATAGCTCTGCCCTTGGATGTCTGTGTTTTACTCTCATTCTCTTATCTTCAGAGAAAGTTGCTTATAAGTATCTTATTTCAAAAATTGCTCTTGAAGATAGGGAATTTGATTAAGAACACAAATTTTCTGTTTAGTGTAGTGTGAACTGAAATGAAATGCCACAAGCCGTGGGTATTAGCACGCCCGGTGGGAGAAAGAGGAATCATGGCATGCACTCCATAAGTTGTTCAGGAGACCTACTGAAATTTAAAAAAAAAAAATCTTTTGATCTCTACATCTGCAAACTGTTGCTTACCCAGCCAGTGTTTAATGGGATACTATTTCCAACACAACCAAATGATAAAGCAGAGAATATGCTGTACTTTGGCACTTGGAGGAAAGTGCTCAGTTGCAATGTGTGTCGGTGTAAATGTGCCACGCAGTTATCGGGGTACCGGCATGGAGAAGATGTGGTGCTTCTTCCAGCCACAGGGCATGGCAGGGACTGCCCCAGAGCTGGGCGGAAGGGTTCCCCTGCAGCAGGGAGGAGAGAAGATTAGGTTTTTTGTGCCCCTTCTGTGGCCAAATAAGAGCTGGGAATTCATCTTCACTTTGGCAAATTACATTCCTAAAATAATGCAGGGACATTTTTCTTTAGCTTACAGCGTTTCTGTTTGGGCTTGTCTAAACATTGAGAAATGAAAAATATTTCTAATTCTCTTAGACAGTATCATTATAATTATAACCTATGACTACTTGTGCCAGTCTTCTCTAGCTAGCTTTCCTTGGCCACTTAACTGTAACTCTTTTAAAGATTTATTTAAAGTAAGAAACAACTGATTTGAAATACCTGACGGACAATTGCAGGTTTTGTAATAAACCTCATTTTGAAATTGTAAGGAATTTGGCCACAACTGGCAAACTTGCTTACTATCAGTTTTATTAAAGAAGTTGAGACTCATCATTTTGTGTATACTTGAAGGCTTTAATCAAGATTTCACATCTATTTTTGTATGTCTATTTTGTTTTGCTAACCAGAGCAAAGGTCTGCTGGCTTATTTTGGAAACTTCCGTCTACTTGCAGAGTTCTCCACTCCTTTTGTCAATCAGCGGTAAGTGGTTAGGGAATTTTTGCATAATTCTTTTAAATTTAAATCTGTATTATTTGTCACTTAATTTTTTTTTTGTTGCTGATTGTCTGCTGAAAGGGAATTTCTGTATCTTGAACTAAGGATTACTATGGGGAAACCTTTTTTGCTATGAAAACTTTTTGCTGCTATAGCTGCAATGTTACAACTAATGTATTCACCGCTGGGTTCCTTTTTAGAGTAGACCAGCCTTCGTATGAAATACCAAACGTTTACGAAACTATTGAACAAAAAAGTTCATAAAGATAATATTGTTTGTTAGCCTTTGTTTAATTATTATAATAAAGCCATTTTCAATAGGGATTTTTTTTCAGTATCATGGACTGGGCAAAGAAGCAATGTAACATTTATATCAGAATCCGATAATGGAATTGCACTGCCCTAGATAATCTGAAGTCTATTTTGCGATACTGCACATATATAGATCAATATTAATAGATGCAGATGAATACCTAGAATAATATAAATGTGCATTCTTCATTTTCTTTCAAAAATAGTTCTGGAAATTATTTTGAGCACTTAAATTAGAGAAATAGTAAAGCACCTAAATATGTCTGGAATGGTTAATCTTCACACCTGTGATCAGAGAAGAAAGTGGCAGAAGGCTCTTTTGCAGGGTTCAGTGGGAGCAGAAACCTGCCATGGCTTCTGGTTCTAGTATTGCTACTAGAATTGCTGCTGTGAGTGTCACAAAAGGAGCATGATAATGCCATGTACCGCAGGGAGAGGGAAGGGGTCATTGGAGTTTCCTGGCCCTCTGGGAGGATGGCCTCTCTCCTCGCTCCATTGCACCATGACCCAGCTGGGGACAGGGATTTGTCCCAGGAAGATTTCACCTCAGGAGAGGAGTTTTGGTGTGGGGCAGTGCTGCAGTCCTCTTCCTCCCATTTTTTTGCAATGTAGGATCAGATCTTGCAGTGTATCAGATGCCTATTCCTCACCCATACTTTTTCCAGTATATTTCGACTTTGATTCTACATGTGTGGCATCTGTTTGCTTTTCCAGGTGTCTGGTAGACAAAGGGTGAGGTTTCTAAGGCAAATAGGAACTGAAATCCTCCTGCAAACAGGATATCTGAGTATTACCCATTACTGCATTGTGACTGTAAACTCTGAAATATTTTCTAAGAGTGTAGCATTCCTCAGATCTCTAGGAATAAAAAAAAAAAAAAGTGCTGAGATCCCATTTGAACATTAGCTTGGCAAATTCAGCTTACAGAAGGACAGGGTGGGATAGTAGAGCTCTCCAGAGGTTGCTTTCATTTGCCCAAGCACAGTTGAGTAGGAGATTATAGCCTAATGTAGTCTGTGTTCTGTGTGCACAAAGAAACTGAGGAGTAAATAAACACTTCTTTAAACTTATTGTAGTAATACAAGGAAGAGGAGAGTAAGAAAATAAAAAAAAAAAGGTGGTATTATATTCTAGGTTTCTATACTGAAATTCATGTCCTAGTGAATGGCCATTCTCCCAACTGATTTCTGCCACGATAGGATTTCATCCTGGCTTTAAGTGGTACCTGTACTGATGTTTATCTTTCAGACAGTGGCGTTAGAAAGTATCATGATACATCTGGCTACTAAAAGTAATATAAGTTATACTTTTAAAATGCCTATGGTGAGATCATGTGACTTTGAAAAGACATTGAGGTGCTGGAGCGGGTCCAGAGAAGGGCAACGGAGCTGGCGAGGGGTCTGGAGAATAAGTCTTATGAGGAGCAGCTGATGGAACTGGGATTGTTCAGCCTGGAGAAAAGGAGGCTGAGGCGAGACCTTATCGCTCTCTACAACTACCTGAAAGGAGGTTGTGAAGAGGGGGGGACAGGTCTCTTCTCCCAAGTAACAGGTGACAGGACAAGAGGAAATGGCCTCAAGTTGTGCCAGGGGAGGTTTAGGATGGATATTAGGAAAAAATTTTACACTGAAAGGGTTATTAAGCACTCGAATGGGCTGCCCAGGGAAATGGTTGAGGCATCATCCCTGGAGGTATTTAAAAGACAGGTTGACATAGTGCTTAGTGACATGGATTAGTGATGGTTTTTTATCTGGGTTCGGTTGATGGTTGGACTAGGTGATCTTAAAGGTCCCTTCCAACCTAGACAATTCTATGATTCAGTGATTTACTGCTTTCTCAGAAAAACGGAAATCACTGTAGGAGATAATGAAGTCCCTTGCACTAAGGGATGTCCTCTCATTAGTGCATGAATTTTATTTTTTTTTTCGTTATATTTGAGGAGAACCAGACCCTTAAGACAGTAAGTAGTGGATAATGATAATGACTACATTATGTCTCTTGTTTTCATTCTTAGTATTACCAGAAGAGCTATTATTAAAATATAAAATTATATTCTAATCTCAGAACTGTAGTATTTTCTTTGTATTTCCTGTCTGCGTTGTTAGGGATGTCTAATTGGAGATTGTCTCCATGCCAAACATTTAAATCTTTTAAAGTTAGTATCAGCATTTATGTAATTAATTATGAACTGTGGTGGGTTAAATTGTAATGACAACTGTGATTTACTGACTTTTTTTTTTTTTTAATTTGCTGTGAGAGGGAAACAGATGTCCAGTTACCTATATTGGCACACTGCAGTATATTTTAAAACATTTTTTCTGTTGCTTTTGGAATCTGCATTGTATATATCAACATAAGTACAGGCTCTGATTGCTAGTCTGACCAAATATATCAGGTCTGTCTCTTTATTGTCCTTTACTGTGGTGAGGTATCCTACTTCCAGGCTGGAATGCCACCTTGAGTGCCTGGATTTTAATTACCTTAGGTCTACTCTTAATGAATTCCTGCAGTACTTCTGTTAGAGCTGGATGTCTGGAAAATATTTTTAGCATAATTACCTAGGTTGTAATCTGTAGGTAATGAAATTAAAAATTACCTTTAAAAACAGTTTTAGAACTGTTATTTTTTAAAAATAGTTTTACCCTCATATATTCTTAGAAATAAACTGATTTTTCCACCTCCACTCCCCATCCCCCATCATCAATACAGTGATTGAAGTAATTTTCTTCTGGTCCCGTCTTTAACCTGCCATTGTTGCATAAATTTGCCTTACGTTTATTCTGGTTTAAGTGTCCCTTTTTGTAGGAATTTGACTTGCAGGTTCTGTGTGCTAGGCAATAGATAAGTTAGGCCCATCGACTAAGGAATTAATATGCAAGAAGTTTTTTTTTTTAAGACCACTTATGACCCAGTGGTAGTAGTGGGAAAGGGGATTTTAGATTTATCTGTTTCATTACATAACATACCTACCTGTGACATGATCTGGTGCCATTTACATTGTCTGGTTTGAAGTTCTGGTTTTGGGCTCAACAGAAGCGGTCAGAAAATCCCAAATCCGAGAGATTGGACATTAGAGCTTTATCTATGTTACAATATCCAAATACAGTGCTAGAATTGCTGTCAGAGAAACATTTTAGTTTAGTTTAGAATTTTAGTTGCCCATTGGTGCAAACTATAGTAACTAGTAATAAATTTGTATTTATCATTTAAAGAGATAATTTGGATTATAGTGCATTACACAATAGTCACTGAAATGCACACTGGTTGTCAAATGGTGTACAATTCAAGTCAGGATTTTTTACATGTTATTTTGCAATGTACTGGATATCACACAGTGTTTAAGTGGGGGAAGAAAATGCAGCCAAGCAGAAGAATTTGCAACTAAGCCAAGACACAGTGCGATAATTTAGAAATAAGGGTATAAGCAGTTAATAAATTAAGTGATTAATTAAAAAAACCCCATTAAATCATTTTTTAATGAGATGGCTTCAAGTCTCCCTGGTATCTGTGAACCCTTCTTTTGCAGGTGGTTTTTTGAAGTACTGGGATATCCCAAATCTTCAAAGGCCAACATTATCAACGGTGTGCTGATGACAGTTGTGTTCTTTGTGGTGAGGATCGCTGTCATGCCTATATACTACAGCCATGTAATTTCTTCATTTGGAACAGAAGCTTTCCAGAGATTAGGATTTGCAGCCCAGAGCGCCTGGATTATCTCAAGTGTTGTCTTGGATGTTATGAATGTGATGTGGATGATCAAAATTGCAAAAGGATGCTACAAAGTCATTTGTCTTATTGGACAGGAGGAAGCCAAAACTCATAGAAATGGAAAATCTGACTAGAAAGCATACGCATAAAATGAAATTTCTGCTATGAAAATAATTTGGTTTCACTGAAACAGTGCACATTTCTGCCATGGAATGCTCCTCTTAAGGAAACAAGGTATTACCTCTGTACTGACCTTACTCCTTTCCCTAGCCACACTGCCTGCACACCCAGGGCCACGCTTTATGGATCCTGTCTGGTGAGGAATAAAAGCAGAAACTCACACAAATGAGTTCCACGTCTCTGTTCTAAGCAGTTACAAACTACTGAAATTAGAAAGGAGCAGACTGGTTACTTGCTTGTTGTCCACCAGTGTGTTTGAAGTGTTTCACTCAGGTTTCTCAGATTAATGTGTTTTATAAATCCAGTGAATACTGACATCTCTTTTTTTAGAAGACAAAAAAACTCCCCAAACTCCTCATATGGTGCAATTTTCCTGGCACGTTTCTATGTTTCCTTCTAGGAATAACAATCAAGATTTCATTCTTGACAACTTTTTAATTTTTGAAAGAAAATCTGAAAAATTAGCTTTGATTCTGTGAAGTCTTTTACTGCTTTTTGTTCTGCCTTATATGAATGCAAACCGTTTTGGGAAATTTATGAAATAATTTTATCTAAAATGCTGTATTATAAGACTACAGAATATCTTAAAAATTGTTAAAATTACCTGATTTTGATGGGAAGGATTAACTTTTGCTGTGTTAGATTACATGCAATAGTACATCTTCTAAATTGCCCGTGGAATTTTCTTTGTAAGTTAGCACGGTAAATGTGTGGAAACAGCGTAATTCTTACTGGAGTGCTTTGTCCTTTGCTGCTACTACCTTTGAGAAGTGCTGCAACTCTCCTTAGAGTATTTTTAACCATTGCCTATCTGAATGCGAAGTTTAATTGCAAAGAGATAAAATTCTTGTGTGTATATGATGTGTAATTTACAGTAATACTTTTTTCCTTTTATCACAGAAGTGACCCATTTGATATGAAGTGTTGAGTTTTTTTTACTCATTTTCCATGCTAGTCACATCAGAAATCTGAGGTGTTGACTAAAACCATTCTTGAATTAACTGTGCCAAACTTGTGTAAAGCTGTACGGTAATTCTGTAGAATGACAGTTCACTTCTGTAGGCACAAGTTTTTATTTTTTTTTAAACCACGTATTTGTCATTAGGTACTCTGTTTCTTCTTCTGGAAACTATAAGGATTTGGAGGGCATCAGAAAGGGCATCTAGGACTAATCTAGACTCTAATTTATAATACAATTCAGGAAATTCCTGTTTGTTTGGTTTTTTTCTGTAAATGGTTTTCAGATCTGTATTTGTGTGTAGTTTGGTTTTGTTTTGCTTACTTTAAACCATATCTGAATTGAGACTGATTAACTTCTGGTTTTACCCTTGGGGGGTGTGTGTGTGGGGGGGTTTGGTTGTTTTTTTGTGTTTGTTTTTGACCTTGCTTGTTATTTGTTACACCTTCTGGTAAGGTGTGCTAGAAGTATCCATTTTCACGCAGTACTTTAGTGCACATCTCGATTATTGTGCAAAGCAGACTGTTTGGGCAATTTATTTTTAAACAAAAAGATAAAATATTTACCCTGTGTAGGATAATTGGTTTTCCTCTTGTCCTGTTCCCTCTAACAAAGCTGGGTGACACGAACCCTCCCCTCGGTGGTCGGAGGTGTGAGTGCCCCAGTACTGTGCTCCCGGCTGAGGGACGCAGCGTTCCCGTCTTCCAGGAATCGGACCTGTAAGACCCCACGAGGGCTGCCCGGGCTGAAATGCCGTATAACCAAGGTGGCTGCGAGGAGTTTAGTTCCCCGGCTGAAATGATGTCAGGGGGTATTGTTTGGGGTAGCATAACATGCACTTTTATAAACCTAGTTCCACTCTTTAGCTGGGCAGGCTTTTTTCCAAAACTGTTTCCCAATCCTGCCTTGTTAAGGGAGATATCAAGGATCGTTAATACTTCTGTTCTTTGCTTATTAATACTTCAGAAGCCTGCAGACAAAAGATCTCTTTATGCCTTGGGGAAGTTAGCAATTAATCTGTTTAGCTGGATGATTTGAGTGAGCGTAGCACCTTACTTGGGTACCAGTAAATCCACAATCTTTCAGAGTTGATCCTGTGACCTGCTTTGCTGAAAGAAACAGACTCCCTTTTATACTAATTTGCAGAACTTGTATCTTTTAAAATAGTGATTTCATTGTGTCTAATGCAAAATCTAGGCTACGTACAAAGGCTCTATGTTTCTATCACCTTTATGATTTAAAGGTGTACATGAAATACTTTCTTCTTTTGCTTTTTAAGTCACTAGATCAGGGAATCATTTTGTAATACCTTGTTCCTTTCCAAAATAAGTTTTAAATAGAGTAAATTCAAACATTTCGAAGAGTATGTTTGAAAGTAAAAGTCTGCTTATGTTATTTGGGAAGTAGGATGACAAAAAATTGATAAGGAAGATTACTTGGAGCAACTCATGAAAACTTTGAAATTCATCCCTTCTTAACATGCATCTTTAATATTTTGGTATTTTAAATTTTTTGCTTTCAGTGGAGGACATTGATTAAAACGGTCCATTTCCTTCACTTCTAGATAGACTTCTATCTGATAGGGGAAAAAAAAAGTCAAGCTACAATAAATCATGTTAAAACTAGATTGAAAGGGAAAAAAAAACCAAACCAAACCAAACCCCTGCATAATACACTTGGCACCAATCCAGAATGGAAGGGCAGTGGGATAATTATTTTAAAACGTAGTATTTTGGATTGCTGTACAAAATTAGTGTAGTTAAAACAATATTTTGCAATGCATTAGGTTTAAATTTTCTATTTTTTTTTTAAATGTATTACAGTTATGTCCTGATGCATCTACTATGTGTCAGAAAACTTTCTAATGAAAAAAATTATTAACACTTGTGTATTTGGCAAGGACTGTCGTAAACAGGCTGCAAAGTTGTGATGTACTGAATACATTAGTATAGGTCACTTTTTTTACCTGCCATTAAAAGCTTATAATACAGCAAATTAGATAGCTGTGGCACCCATTTTTCAATTGCACTTTATTAATTTAAAAACTGTGGTGAAATATTGATGAAATTTAATGTTGCAAGCTTGTGTCTTTTGCTTTTTTATGCAAAAAAGTAAATGCATGATCAGTAGCATCATAATAAATGCTACCTTTAAAATGTAATAATATCTTATTAGTGGCTTAAAACTTCTATTTTTAACAGATGCATTGTCTAGTGTCAAAGCAGACTCTTGGTATGTCACCAGGTGTCTCTGCCATGGACATAACAAGCGGAAGGAGATAACCTTGTAAAAGTGCTCAGATATCTTGTTTTTCTTTTCTTTTACATTATTCAGTACCAGGTGACATAAAATTAGCATAATGAGCGTGGAAGAGTCTATTTGTACCGGTAAGGCTGTATGTAGGAATGCAAATTTCTCTTTTTTATGGCTTTACTTTTTCATCAAAAGATGAGTAAATACCACTTTCAGAACAGTTACAAGGGAATGGTAGGTCAAGTTTTGCTTTTGTGATTGATTTGTGGATACGATACTTGCAGAGAGGAAATGTACTTCAAATACTCATTTTCTCATTGAGTGTTCCAGTGGATTTCAATGAAGTCGAGAGCCTTACGCTACAGAGATGCTTTATGGGTTATCTATGCGCATTCTTCACTGGTGAGAATTACATCTCTGAAGCCTACTCTACCTCTATAAATACATGCTATCTTGAGTGAGCTCAATAATTTAATAACTTAATTGCTTAAAAAATAGAAGCTGTTGAATAATGAAAAATATCGTATGCACAGGAAAATGAGGGGAGCTGACTTTATATATAAATTCTTAACAATTCCAAATTTTATATTAGAATTTATTAAAAAATAAATTAATTACAGTGTCTGGAAGAGAATTGCTTCCATCTTTACTTGGAAAATTATGGGAGAAGATTACTCATACTGCAGAACTAACATTAACCTAAGAGTAAAAGCTTAAACAAGTGAGCAAATGCGTTCAAGCAGGTTTAAAGAGGGAGAGGTGGAAGAGAATTTGAGAACACAATTATAGAGATCCAGATGTCTTCCTATTGCTGTGGTTGGGACAACAGCAGACCGATACATAGCAGAAAGGTTTAGGTATTTCTATATCTCTCTTTACAGTGGAAAATTAAAATTGATTCTTTAAAATTTTCTATCTGTATAAAATGGGTTATCAGTTGTTGATTGCTGTATGAAGAGGACTTTTTCTCATGGACTTGCGTGTGTTTAAGTGTCTGTACACACAAGCTTTCCATAAAAGATCATTTAATAGAGAAGTTTGTAAAATTGTTTTGTGACGCTTCTGCTGAGCCATTCCGAGGAAAGTAAAGGGCTGCTTGACAATTACTCCAGCTTAGGAGCTGGTGCAGTGTTGGCTGCTGGTGAAATCCATCAATAAAGCAAAGAGAAAGGGACTAGAACCTTAAGATGAAAAAACGCAAGTGTAGAAAACTTTGTAAAGTATGGGCAGCCCTCTTTCATATTTTTAATAGCCTACTGTACAGCATCATTATCTGGCTACAAGGAACTTCACGAGGAAGGATTTATTCCTGGTGAAGTTTCTCTGTCTATGGAATATATTTGACAGCTGGTAAAAGAACTGTGCTTCACTGCTGAGATCCTGACAGCAGTTAAATGGAAATAGTGATCAATATTTATGAACTTTAACATTCATCTAATCCCGGGTAAAAACTCTTTGTTGGACAAGTGAAGGTCTTAGGATTTTCTGAAAGCAACTTGAAAGTTCTTTCTATGGTAGAGGGGATGAAAGATGTGCTGTTTGGGATGTTTAGAGATCTGGGATTAAGCATCAAATCATACTTTTAGGTGGTAACACTTGGTACGGTTTCTTATCCATTACAAATCTCTACTAGCTACCTCCTTTGACATTCTTGCTCTATTTATAACCAAGCACTTTATAGCTCAGTAAAGGATGGAAGGTAGCTATGAAGAATAAATTGTATTGTTCGGTATAAGAAATATTTTGGCAAAATTTCTTCTGAGATCAGTTTCATTGTGTGATGTCCTGCATTGAGGGCATCTGATTATAACAATGTATATAAATTTTTAACCTAGTTGTAATGTAAAGGAAATGTCTTTAAGAGAGTGAATTATGAAGAGTTCAGCATGGCTTGGTATCAAACATATAATGATTCAGTGTGCTATTTATAACTCCCTACTTACTGAAATTGAAAAGATAAAAGCAAATAAAATATTCTGTATTGTATCTTTATTTTTAACCTATGTGTGGGATGTCAAACATTGTACTTGTCTTGTGGACAGGACATGCTTTTATGAGCCTATAAATATTTAAGTATATGAGAATCTGCACCCAAGTGGAACATGTTGCATGTAAATTGTCTTCTAAGTTTTTAAATTTTGGTATTTTTAAAAATTTGCTAAGTTTGAAAGCAACCTTTAATTATTAATACTAAGCTGTGATACAGAACATAACAGTTTGAATGCAATGCGGGTTATAGTGGTTTTGTTTATTGTATTCCTATTCCAGTTTCACAAGAGAAATCCATCATATGATTGGGGGAAAGGAGGAAAAGGGCTAATCATGAGCTCAGCTATATAATTTGCACACTTCATATGCACACATCCAAATATCCTGGATTTGTTTCTAGCATGCATATACCAAACAGTGTTTTCTTTAATATCAACAGATACTTATATATATGTGGAATAATTTAACACGTAAGCACAGCTAACCTGATATAAAACCAAATTACAAAAATTTTGGGAACAAATGAGTTACAAGTTAGGTGTAATGGAGCCTGAAATTCAAAATTGTTTATATAATCTTCTGTCTAAGAAGAAACTTGATAAATATACCTAACTTATATGCAGAGCAAGGACAAAAACTGTAAATTCTGCTAGACTGATTTCTGGTAAATCTTGACAATCTGGTTTGCAGTAAATACTAATACTGTCACAAAATGTCAGGATTACATTATGAAATTCAAATAGTAATGTGGCCTGATTGTAGCAGCAATCTTTATCATGGCACAAGAACTTAAAAATGCAATATAACAATTCTGCAGATCGGTAATAAAAGTAATCAGTCATAGTAAAGGTGAGTGATTAAGTATTATGGGTTTAAATTTACTTTTCATTATTAAAAAGAATCTGAATTATTTGCATTTCAGTGATATTGTAAAGCATTTAAGGCATTTCTGTCTTTTGTTTGAACAGTTTAGGAGCTTGCATAAAATGATATTGGCTGATTATTTTTTTTCCCCTTTGATATATGCAATAATGTCAATAAGCAATAAATTGCATGTTGTATGCAAGGTATTGGTACTTCATAATAAAGGAAAGGAACACAGTTTCTTGTTTTGTGAATTCTTCTTTCTTGATATGGTAGTAGCTTGTGTACCCATAATGGATTTATCATGGAAGAACAATTTTCTTTGGGATCAGTTCAGAAACAACTGGATTATATGGTATCTTGAAATTTCGTGCTGTATCTTTTTTTTTATTAAAATAAAAGGGGGGAGTAGGAGGCCTGAGCCACACTGGTGTTCAAGTGGCTAGACTTTTAAAGGCTGAAATTCTACTTAGGACATCACTGGGGCCAGGAATGTAACTTAAACTATAAATTTTGTTGTGTATTGAGGAAGAACTTACATTTCTCTCGGATAGTATAATTATATTGCATTTTATTGTAATACCATGTTTCAGGGCATAGGCTGGACAGTTGTCTGAAGGCTCTAGGAATAGAGAGCTGCTGTTGTCAGCGTATTGTAAATGTGATGCACTGCACAGTCCCTTGCTGAATACTGAGATGGGCAATTAAGTTCCTTAATATGGTGATTCCTAGATTCTATATGTGCAGTGAAGGTATGTCTAGGAAGCATGAATTGAGTGGTAAAAAAAAATTGAGTGGTTTTTCTGAGCATCCTCAGAGGAAGTTGCTGCTGTTTTGTATCCTAACCATTGGCTTCCAAGCACAGGAACTGCTCGAGTTTCTTTGAGTTTTTTCTTTTGTATTATGCAGTGGTTAAATTACTAGAAGAAAACACAAAGCATTCCAGTGTGTTTTACTTTTCTCGTCTCATCTTTTCAGGGGTATTTAGTTTCATTTGTCACTGATATTCTTAGGGTGCTAATTTTACACTGCTAGTGCAGAAAGCTACTCATTAACTGGTCTGCCTGGAAGGGGCTCAGACTGGGAATGTCTGGAAACGTTATTTGGGGTCAGATGCTTTATAGGTCAGATTTCCAACTGCTTGAGGAAGGACAATGGGGGCTTGGTGGGAGGCTTCCGTACTGGCACTGGGCAGCTTTTAGCACTGAATGGTGGAAAGGAAGGACTAAGCATGGCTGGGAACAAGGGATGCCTTTCAGTGAGCTGTTCTGAACCTGACAAATTCAACAAATCTTGCTTAAAATGTGAAAAACATACCTCTCCCTAAAATGTAAAATACAGAAAGTATTTTGTATATCCACTTTTTTTGTCATGTTTTGGCACAAAGTTGCTCTGCACTTTCTCCCAATTTTTTTTTTTTACTTCTCTTTGTGTTCTTGCTGAAAACTTTGTTTTCTATACTTGTATTGGTGTGATAATTCTGCATTAAGTTTTTTTTTAATTTTTTTTTTCATTTATTTAATCTTCACAGTGGATATCTGTCATTTTTTAGATGGTGGACTGTTGTTGTGAGTATCTTATTTTGCTCTGCTTTCCTGGAGTTCACAGTGTAATTAATATACATCGTGAGCTTCGTTGAAATTGTGACCTTGCTGTTCTCTGTAATGCTTTACATTGAGGAGAAAGCATTTGCTACTTGGCTTATCTTATAAAGGGTGAAAATTATTACCTATACAATGAGTAATAAGTAGTGCAATTGTTGCTTCAGGTGGAGTGTGATGGTGGAAAGCAGGGAGACAGCACACCGACATCAACAACATCCTGCATTTTGAGAGGAGGCTGCACAACTAGATCCCTGTTTTAGAACATCAGAGAGAGAAAGTGTGTTTTACCTTGGAGTCGTTCTGCCACTGACTTGAAATATTTGGAAGCAGAGATGCCAGTTGGTCCACAGGAGGCCCTTAAGATTAAACTGCCCTGTCAAGTGCAGCAAGTTATGACTGAAATGACTGTATCTTGTTTAGTGCTGCTTATGCAGCTGTTGCTGTGAATGCACTCTTAGGCATTTCAGCAAAGCCAAACGTGCCTAAAACTCGGGCAACGATAGAGGCAATGATGATGTTTTCTAAGGCATACAATAGAGACTCAATTACCGACGTGGTGCCACTTTCCTGACTCCGGGTTCTCAATATGCTCTGCTAATAATTGCCGCGTGCAGAAAGGGTAGGCAACAATTTCCTCTTACATAATAAAGACTATAAAAGGGCAAAAACGAGTGAAAGGGTGGATGTTTGATATTGCTTTGTACTTGTAGTTTTATTTCGTGTTCACACCGAATGGCAACGTCCTCGTTAATAAGATCCTATTTTGAAAGATGGTATGTGAACATGTTCTTAAAAGCACTTGAGAGGAACGTGTAAAAAAAGTTTTTAGATTCAGGTAGTTATAGAATTTGAAATAGTGCTCTTAGAACTGCTTCAGTGTAGTTTAGAATTTGTCTTTATTAATCTTTCTGATCTTTTCCAAAAGAAATGGGAATCACTCCTTTCTTTAGACCAAAATACATACAGAGGGTGCAAGACACCCCCTCCCTCTTCCAGATTTGAGGCAGGATACTCCTTTACAGTATTGATTCATGCTGCTAGTAATTTTCTACCCTTTAAAAAAATAATACATATTTGCAGTTGTAAGGGCTAGTGATTTCACAAGCAAAACCACAGCATGATTTCAGGTCACACGTAGCTCAGGCCAACACAGCTGCAGGGGGATCAAACCTCAGCCTCGCTACATCAAACCCGCTGCTGTAGGCCACCTTGGTAAGTAAAACCCCGCCGCCCTCGGGCGCCCTCCGTCCCCTCCCGCTCCGGGGAGTCGTTAACCGTGCCCGTAAGGAG
>KZ505659.1:1070726-1083443 GCA_002844005.1 Limosa lapponica baueri
CGCGCGGGGCCGACGGCGGTGTCGCGGGCCGGGCTGAGGTGAGGCGGCGGCGGAGGCTCTTGGGGACGGGGCACGGTGGCGGCGGGAGGTGGGTGCTGCGGGAGGGCGCACGGCGCCGGGGCGGGCCGGGGCGGGTCGACTGCGCACTGGGGGCGGGCCTGACCTTGCCCGCGGCCGCCGTCGGTCACGGCGTGTGTAACGGTGCGGCGGCCTCGCGTTATGAGAGGTGCTTGCTGGGTGTGGCGGCCCGGTGCGGGGCCGCGGCGGGTTTCGGGGCGGGGGCAGAGCCCCCGCGGCCTTGGCGCGCCGGCGGTGGGCGTGAGGAGGCGGGCTGGGCCGGGGGCAGGCGGCCTGAGCCTGGTGTCACCGTGGGGAGCCCTGCGGGTCCTGTCCCGCGGCAGCTCCTTCCTTGTTAGCTCTGGTACACGCTCGGGCTGTAGCGTTTTATTTATCCTGGGTTCTTATTATGTAAAGTGATATTTTATTTAACTTTTAAATTCGTGATGCAGCAACGTACCGCACTTGTGTTCACCACTGTAGTTTTGTTTTACGGTTATTTGCTTATTTTTTCTTCAGAAGCTTGATCTAAAGAGACCCAGAAGCCATGGGTCTGTCCGCGTCCTCCCCGGCAGCTGCAGGTCAGTCGCCGAATGCACCCAAGCGACATCCGATGGAGTCCCCACCTTCAGAATGCCCGATGCATCAGGAAAAAATGAGCGGTAGTTATTCTTGAAACTTAAATGAAATAAACTCTTTACATGGAAAACAGATTGACAAATGTTTGAAAAAAAATATTATTCTACAAGTAAAAACTCGAGTTTTTCTTTTAGCAAAAATGGCTCTCAAGTAACTTTTCATGTAAAGGAGTCAGGTGTTCACCAGAAGAACGTGCAGGCTCTTTTGTCTGTAGAAAGTGTAGATGCTTGCTGTAGGACATGCAGGTTGTTACATTTCACAGGGGTCCTGCAGATCTGTTCCCATCGAGTGGTACACGCACAAAGGGTCAGGGAGGTGCAGGGGCCCCTACAGAGGTGGTAACTGGGGGCAGGTGGTTGTTGCTAGAAAACACACATCTGGGAAAGGGCAGCAGAAGGGTGGGATAAGATCAATGTCTGGAGAAGGAGGACTTCAGCTCTTCTGTTGACACAATCAATGCATGTTGGATTAATATTGCTGTGGAAGTTTTAGCTACAGACAGCTCACTATAGGGGTGGCGAATGAGCATTCAAGGACTACATAAGAATTTTAGATCTTGCCATGGTGCTCAGTCCTGAAATAGTCAGGAAAGAGAATAGTTAAAACTGTTGTAAAGCTCAGAAGAAAAAGCAAAATACCAGTTTGCATTTATGTGAACATTCAATGAACTGTTTCCCATTTCCTGCCGTGTTATCATTTTGTAGCATAACATACGCTATTTTTTTCTGTTATTTAGGTTGTCCAATGCACATGAAGACTCCTGATCATAGAACTGAGAACACAGATGATGTTCCTGCACATCAGCATAGAGCGTATGAATTTGTAGCATGTCCGGTGACGTCTCAAATGAAAGATGACATAGATCCTAGCAATATGGTAATTTTCGCTTATTCAGGTGTTTTTTTCAGTCTTGTTTCTCTTGAAATACTATCCCCAAAATGTAAATAGTGATAGTAAGGTGGAAAGTCCATCAATTAACGTTATTTTTTAGTTTTTAAGACTGCTTTTTCTCATTTTGTATGCAAGTATTTGTATAAAACTACATTACATCTTTAACATTCTTTTCTTCGGATTTACGTCTTTTTGGTAAAAGATGGTTTTTCAGTTTGTAAATATCTTTTGCTGTCTGTTTCTACTTGTTAGTTACGCCTATGGTTTTTATGCTTCATTAGTGGTTTCTAGGTTTTGTGTAATAGTGATATGGGTACATTCTGAGTCAAATCTCCAAGATTTCCTCTGGTTTACAAAAAGCACTGCTGTTTTGAAAGTTGAAGTTTAGGCAAAAGGGATGTTAGTTTTCAGATGACAAAGTTGTGCAAAGAGTTTTACTGCAAAAGAGAAAGATTATTTTAATGGACTTTTGTAAAGGTTGAACTTGATCTTTGTAGCAGCTGATTATGCTTTGATTCTTCTCGAACACTGTAACATAATAATAATTCCTGCTTGTTTGTTGTTGATTCTCCTTGTTTTCTAGATGCCGCCTCCTAATCAGCAGCCATCCCCAGGTCAACCGTTTCCATTGTCAACTGTTAGAGAAGAATCTTCCATTCCTAGAGCACATTCTGACAAGAAATGGGTCTACCCTTCAGAGCAAATGTTCTGGAATGCTATGCTAAGAAAAGGGTAAATACACTGTGAATTATCAGATGGAGTCTGAGAGTCTGAAATTCATGAAGTAGTATAATTAGTTATTATTCATTGATATTATTTAAGAGTTTGTGGACTCTAAGCAGTAAATAATTAACTAGCTCTTTAAAAATTATTATTTTTATAAACAGCTTTGTTTTAAAGGATGAGGTGGTCTCAAAAGCCGTGTCTCTTCTAGTGATCAACAAGATGGTAGGGAACGTCAGGCAACTGCCACTAGCTCAGAAAATTTGTTTAAAAGTCAGTGTATAGGCAGAGACAAATGCTGCATGACTGCCAGCTTTCAAACTCCGTCAGCTTCATGCTAACCCTGTAAACTGATAGTAAAAGCTCTACGATTGTGAGAACCTTAATGACTTTACAAAATTGCTAAAAATGGGAGAATTGTTTGACAAGTTTTCAGTCTTTACAAAAATTCAGTTTAGGCAAGATCTAACTGAATAATAAATGTTTCCTGTGGCCTAAAAAAACCTCCTGTGCTGCTGTTTCCTTGTTCTTTTGCAAGTATTTGTCATTCTCAAACAGATAAACTTTTAAGGCAATTACTATTAAAACAACAGTAATTCTTTGTTCTACGTATCAATATTGTTCTTAAGACAGTATGTCATAAACAGTCCATACTGAACACACTAGTTGTGATCCTGTAAACACCTGACTGTGTTCCATGTTGTGCCTGATGAAAAGGAAGCATGTGCGTAGTCATAGTGCAGAATCAGAGAGATGAAAGGCGTTTCTAAATGTATGCAAGATGTATTCAATACAGGACTTCTGTGCATTAGGAATGCAAGTGGGATTTTTCCTAAGCATTTTTACGAATACCATGGACGTGCTGATGTTTGCATACTCGGATAACTTTCTGATCCAGTTAAGCTGTTAATTTAGCTAACTAGAATTTGTGGATCTGTAGGATGATAACTTTGTTGATTACACTTCTATACAGAAAACAAAGTGGTTCTCAAGATGCTTAAGCAGATGAGCCGGAAGTTTTCCATGCTTGCTTTGTGTCTTTGCATAAAACCTTAAATCCCTTGATTCAAAAACCCATCAGGTAAGCTGAGGAAGGTGAAATAGTTATGCCGTAATGCTTATGAACTGTTTCCAAATTCTTCTTTTAGGTGGAGGTGGAAAGACGATGACATAACAGGTGAAGACATGACCAACATCATTAAGATTCACAACCAAAATAATGAGCAAGCTTGGAAGGAGATTTTGAAGTGGGAAGCTCTTCATGCTGGGTACGTACATATGAAATGAAAAACAAATCCCTTGGTTTAGCCCTTGCTTTTGTAATTCTTTGAAAGTAGAAAGTCTCTTTTAGTAGAAAGCACTCTCTGGTGCTGCTATGTCGGAAAAGTTAGGGTCTTGTAGGAGCCTGCATTTTAATTAATATGGAGGAAGATTATCCAGAAGAGCTTAACTAGAACTGAATAATTACTATGTTGATAAAACTGATGAGCATTTTGGTGGTGTGTGTATAATGTGGATTTGGAGAAATTAACTTCTTATTGTATCTATTTGGGAATTATTTAATTGATATGTTTATGTTATGAAAAGGATATGAGACGTAAACTTAGACTAAAAGTGACTGATATAAAACAAACTCTGTCGCTTTTTAGATCAATGTTCCTAGAAGAGACAAACTGGTTAGGCATTCTGTATGTAGAAATTGTTCTCTGAAATTCCATGACCTTTGTTACGCAGTAGTTGGGATTACGGTTTTCTGTTCTTTAATCCATTAAATCTGTGGATTAGATTTGCTGAGAACTGCTCTATTGATAAATTAAAACAATGTTGTGGGGCATATCAAAGGTACCTCATCATACCAGCAATAACTGCTGTAAGAAACTAGGGGACTTTTCAAACCTTTTAAAAAAAAAAAAAAGCTGGTTTAGATCACTTGTAATGAATTTTTTATGGTTGCTCTTACTCGGTTTTTCTGTTACTAAAGCAAATTACTGTAGTGGTTTAATCACTTAAAATAAGACTGTTTTATAAGGTAAAAACGACTTTCTTTTTTGATGCAGGGAATGTCCATGTGGACCGTCACTGATGCGGTTTGGAGGCAAAGCAAAGGAGTATTCACCAAGAGCCAGAATACGTTCATGGATGGGGTACGTGGACAGGAAAGAAGGTCTTACAGTGAGGTGGGAGGGTATGCAGACATGTTTGAAAACATGGTGTAGAATTAATTTTAAGATCTTTCAGAACTGGAATTGCAAGTTAAAATTACCAGAAAGTAGAAGGACTAGTGGGGACCTTGTGCTGGTATCTGGACAAATAAATCTTAAATAGGACTTCCTCTCCCAGGTTCATAGTATCCATTAAGATATCTTTGTGGTCTATTATCTGTCTTTCCAGATATGAACTTCCCTTTGACAGACATGATTGGATTGTTGACCGATGTGGAAAAGAAGTGCGCTATGTCATTGATTACTATGATGGTGGAGCAGTAGATAAGAACTACCAGTTCACTATCCTGGATGTTCGCCCTGCGTTTGACTCTCTCTCGGCTGTGTGGGACAGAATGAAGGTAGCTTGGTGGCGGTGGACGTCATAACTACTCCTGTGGTGTGTAGTTGGAAAGTAAACCCCTTTCCTCCTAGACTAAGGATAAGTGAATACTGGGACTTGAAGTAGGAGTTCACTGCAACCATCATTATTTTCATCATCACCACTTGTTCTTTGGGGATGGGAAGGGAGGATGGGGAAATCCATTGTTAAGTACACTGGTGCTTTATGGTGTTTCAAATGAAATAATAAAGTCATAGTAGCAAAAACGTATCTTAACTTTCTTAAGAGCTGGGAAGTCTTTTCTTGCTTTGTCACAGATTCTGTGTAAGCTTGCCACCTTTTCATGACTCCAGAGCTGCACCAAATATATTAGGTTTCTGATTCTCACTGGAGTTTTGAGTATTACTTAAATAGCGAAAACTGGAAATCTCACAAATGATTTCACATAGTTACAGCTTTTGGATACTTTAGATGATGAATAAAGGGTAAAAGATCTGGACTGTTTCAAAAGGCATGTTTTATTAACTATATAAAACCATGTGTTTGTTTTCACATGGATACTTTACCTGTTCAAACACATGCTTCCTCAGAAAACTTCAGTCAAGTTTATTCTGTTAAAGGAAGTATAGTGTAGTATGAGTATTTTTAAAGGTATGTTAAGTTGAAAATAAGGAGAATATATGCATGCCTTAATCTGCAATTTATCTTTGAACAGAAGAACATGTGTTAGAAACAGGAAATGAATGTCAGTTACTTTTAAAACATTTCTAAAAGGAGATAAAATTGATATTTAATGGCTATTTATTTGAGTATTGAAAAGGTTTGTTTTCTGATGTAAGAAAATGATATTCTTTTAGTGTTTTTGTGTCTAATGCATGTCTCAAGTTATGCATTCAGGACAGAAATAAGCCTTATTCAAAGAAACATGCAGTGCATCTGTATTTTGCATCTTGGGTTCATCAGCTGTACTGTAGCAGGTGGGTTTTTTTTTCCTTATAATACAGAATCGCACAAGGGTGGATGACTATGCAGTCATAGGCATTACTGCATAGTGATTATAGTGAGGCATATTACAGGTGTGCATATAACTTGGCTAAAAGGGAATCAAAAATGCCAAGAAATAAGGTTGATGTGAGCACTTTCTAAGAGTGATGTGTGTTAATGCTGTGTGGCTTAAAGATTTGATTAATGTTTGTGCTTAATAAGGGAAACGAACTCTTTTTTTTTTTTTTAAGTCTTCCACTGTAATAGCTTTAAATCTGCATGGCTTGGTAAGTTTCAATTAAATATTCCTCTGTTTCAGGATATATTACTCTTGAGAATGAGTCCTCCATGCAAAACACTTGGGAATGGAAGGAATAAGAGGGTATCAGATTGTAGCTTCTCAAATGGGAGAAGCTTCCTTCATGAAACTTCACAACCTTAGCTGGGAACCAGCTGTACGTTCATTTTCTGAAAGTTATTTTTAACTGAGATGGGAAGCTTTTTTTGTGGTCTGAGGGGAAAGCCCCTCAATGTTTCAGTCAAGTAACTTTCCACTTAGGGAAAAAAATATTCAGGGAAGCTTTCATATTTTAAAGTACTGGTAGAGATGAACAGTTCCCACTTCAGAGGCAACTGTCCTTCATGGTAAGAATAAATAGTACCCAAAAGTCCAGAATTCTAAAGAGAAAACCACTCTTTTACCCCTATCCACTTTCCTCATTCCTTTTTCACTTTTTTGGTGATTCATACATAAATGAAAAATACTTCGGGGCAAAAAAAAATAATCTCCATCTGAATAGGCATTGTATATGTATGAGATCTATGAGAAATGTGTGAGCTTGTATTGATAATGAAAGAGCTACTTCTCTCTGTTCTAACAGTAAAAACAGGCTTACAGCTTTTTGGGGTGTTTTTTTTTCCTTTGGTTGGTTTATGTATACATCTGATAACTTAGTATACGCACAGTTCTGTATTTCTCACAACTAAATATGGAAAAGGTATACCAATGCAGGGAGTGCTTCAGAAGCTTCAAAAGGAGTTTGCTTTGTTGATTTCAGAAGTGTGATGTCGAGCGCATTATGGAAGTTGTAATTCCTGTTAAATCTGATGAAAGGTGTCACTTGCCACTTGATGCGTTTACTGTCTTCTGTTATGTTCCATCTCACATAAATTCAAAATTGTTCTGTGCTACTGTTAATGAAGTGTACTACTTTGTCATCAAACAAAAAGGAGAATCAAATAAATATACTTTTCTTAACTTTGGTATTTGGTGATCATATTTTTAGCTGTAAGAATTATTAAGATGAGTTCTTACATGTGTCATATGAGATCATAGTGTGTTACAGCTAATCACATCTTTGAATATGTACTATTCATTTATTTAGGTGAATACAGAACCAAGGACTAAATTCAAACGTTTGCCAACTAAATCAGCAGCTCTCAGAATGACAACAAATTGAAAACAAATATATTCATCCTGAGCCTGGCTAACATCTGAAGAGAGGAATGCATGGAATTTTTTTTTGTTTTTAAATAATCCTTGAAGTGTAAATGAAAATAATTCACTTCTACAAGGAGTAAAACTTAAGGAAGTAAACATGGAGTTTTCTCTTTTATGTTTGGGTTATTTTATGCATGGTGTTGGCAGTTCACTATTTCTCAGAAGATGGGTGTCAGAGTGATTAGAATTCTAATGTAAACTTGAAAAACAGTGATTGAAATTGATGGTTTTTTACCCTTTGGGAGCATGTTTTAACTGTAAAACTTGTTTAGGCTAGATTAATGGTAATGTGTGTGTGTGTGTATGCATAACTAAATACATTTATATCCTTATTTTGTAAGTATAGAAAGGTATGGACAGTTCATGAAGCTCCAAGAAGTGAAGAAGTATCGTGATCATGCCCTTCAGGGAATTCTGTAGCAGCATCAGGCTCCCACTCAGGCCGAAACAGAACTTTGGAACCCAGCATCTCAAACCAGGTTAACCTTGTGCACACGGAAAAGGGAAAATGTGAACACTGGCACTAAAGCAGGGCCATTTTTAAAATCAGTATTTAGGTATCTAAAGTTCACCTATATTCTGCTTTACCATGTTGAAGCCCTGCTTGACCTACTGTGTTTGACTCTTGCAGTTAGAACAAGTTAGGAGAGCACTCCTGGTTGGCAGCTGAAGATGTGTTCTTCAAGGGTGTTGCGGCGCTCAGAAGCTGCAATCCCTGTGACTGACTGATGGAAAAGGACTCCGGCAAAGCACTCCAACTGTAATCAGGTCTTGGGTCATGCACATGTAGTCAAGAGTGGTACTGATCTTTATTACCTGGGACAGGAGACCGTTCTACATTCAGATACGTGGTTTTGGCTTCTTGCTGTTGCATCACTTCAGGCGCCAGTGACTGCCCTGCTGTTAGGGTGCTTGCCACCATGCTGCCAGTCTAGTGGGGCACTGAACGTGTGGTTGCTGTGTCTACAGCACCCTCCCTGCTCCGTAACACTGGCCCATCTCTCTGCTCTTCTGCAGCATGTCCTGTTAGTATCTGTGGCCAACATGAGAGCCCTGTAATTAGAGAGTAATTCACAAGCTCGTCCTTCTGTGATGCCTGGAGTTCCTGGCTGTGTTGAGTCATCCTGTGGCATTTTGCCCTGGCATTGTACTAGCAGGCAGTTTGGAAAGCGGGGCTGGAGCTCTTCTGCCACCCTTTATTTATTTATTTATTTATTTATTCCCCTCTCCCCTAGAAACAACGTTGCTCCCCCTTTTCATATTATGCCAGTGGTCCTAGCTTAAATCTCTTAAGAATTTTTCAGCAAATTCCTAGAATTTCTTCCCTACGTTGCTGTAGAAGAAAGAGACTGTGTTGCTGGTAAGAAGGTATTTGTGTCCATTGTTGATTACGGCTATTTTTTTACTGCCAAAGCAAAGTGTTCTGGATTACTGTTTTTGAATTACAATGTGAAAGAGGTAAGCTAGTGTACTGTGAAATGGGACAACAATGCTGTCTAATGCTTACATAATGTATGTACTATCAGGACTTTAATGTGCTGCGTAATTATTTAAAGTCTCAAATATGATGATGAATATTGTTCTGCCTCCAAAAAGTGTGAGAGTGGCAAAGGATCTCTCGGTGCTTTGAAAATGATCGTAAATAGCCTGTCATTTTACGCACTCCCATGTTGTTCATTCAACTCTTGTGTCAAAGTGTGGGGGAATAATGGTGAATGTGCCAAAGCTCAAAAGCTGGAGATACTAGCAAGAGATACTAAGATTGCTATAGCTCAGCAGCTAAAAATGAAGGGAACTGGTAAACTGAGGAGCACTGCCTAATTTTTGGACTCTGACTAATGTTGTGGTTTTTATAGAGGGTAGAAGTGCCCCTTTCAAAAACACCACTCCTTTACTTTTTAAAGAGGTCTGATGCCAGCATTTAGTAAATTAAATGACACTTTAATCCTTTGTCTCCCTTTGGTTACGCCTGGAGGAAAATCCATGTAGTAGGGTTCTACAAGCAGATGTACTTGATACGGAAACAACTTATTTTGAGGATAGAATATGCTACTCATAGTGCTAGCTGTGCTTACGTCTTCAGTATCACACCCTTCCCTACCCACAAGTATCTTACATATGTTCTTTTTAAAATTACACAGCATTGCTAGTTTCCTGCAAATTTTTAGTAGGCAACTTCATATGTTTTTACTGTCACTGAAAGAAAATGTGTTCTTTTTATTATTCTGTCTTACTTTGTACAAGGTAAATTGCAGGCAAAGGTCTATATGCAGTGAATCAAGTAAGTATTGATTCTCTTGGCAATGTTAGTAATAATAGGAACCTATGGTCATACTAGGTATGTCATTTTGTAAAAAGCATTCTTTTTAGCTTGCATTAGATGGTTAATCACTTTTATGTGCATCTCCTTCATCAAAAAATGTCTTGCCAAACTCCTAGAGAAAGAATCTTAAATCCTTTTATGAATGTGACAGTTGCATCTGTTTGGTCTTACTACTTGTACATCAAATTGTATAGAAACTTTTGGGCAGAGTACTAGTCTTGACCCCAACCTAAACGCGTGGCCTTCAGCATGTGTGAAATGATGCATTATTTACCAGTGGTCCACCGGTTCCAATGGTAGCTGCTCACAAGACATGTCTGCAGATTTGCAGCATGGGTACCTGTTTTTATGACTGGAGTCTGAATGAATCAAATTTTCAAAGGATAATGGAAATTTATTGGAAGTATTGGAGTGGTTATTAGGACTATTTCTAAATAATTATTATTTCTAATTATTTCTAAAAGAATAGTTTCCTTTGCTGACATTCAGTTTGGACGACGGCCTCTCTTACAATATAGAAACCATCACATTTGTTTTCAACATATTATGGAAAAAAAACCCCGTTAAGTCATGATTTCTATTTTGTGATGTTTTGCCAATTTTGTGGTAACTACAGAAAGTTTTAGCTGTTTTTCTAACATGCTGCTGCTCTTGCCTGCAGCTTCTGAAGACTGTGACCCCATAAACCTCCTGTCTATAGAGATAGCTAATGCTTTAATTGATCATTAGTAGACTTTCAAAATGAGTTTCCATCTGCCAAAAGATTAAGTGTCTCAGGGAATTGACTTAGAGCAGTTTGCACGGCGGATAAATGCAAGTGCCTTTAAAAAGCACTTCTAGACCACAAGTCGTTGAAAAACTTGCTTCTAAAATACTTAAAAGTAATAGAAAAGATTTTTCCTCTGATCTGTTTTTTCTTCAAATTAGAAAAGGCTTGCTTTATGTATCAATGAGAATTCATTAGCTCATTTTCAAAAACCAAAGAGCAAAACCTCATGAAAATGTTGAATTTAACCTTAGAACAAACCATGCAAATTTCGGCAGCTTTAATTCGAGACATAAATTGTTACGTTAATTTATTCCAACTTTGAAAAGCACGTGCTTTGGGCCAAAAAACATGATGAAAAGTACTAGCTGTACTTGAGTATACTGAGGAAAAACATCTCCATGTTTTATCACAATTTTTCACAATTACAGGGGCTGCATCTCCTTCTGTTTTCTTTAAACTTTTGCTTTTCAGCTTTGGAGTGATTTTTACAGGTTTTCAAGTTATTTATTTCTCTGCCGTTTTTGTACAAGCCACTTTTGGGAAAACTTCTACCATTGTGATAACACTTACAGGTGTTACTACAGAAATAATGGCTTCTTTCTTAGGTATCTGAAAGAGCAATTTAACTCAATTAAGAACAGTTGTAGCTGGTGGGAATAGCATTCTGGCTGCATTAGGGCTGTCAGCATTGTTGTGGCAGAAAATACAGGCAGTGCAGCTGTCCTAGAGCAGTGCCGAAAGGTGGAGGTGATTGGTGTTGCGTAGGTTAGCCACCACACTTAGCTGTCATTATGGGGTCCTTGTTTAGTGTTTGTCTTGTGACCCCCAAATGGGCAACTGCAGTGATGCTTAGACTCTTCCTGCTGGTCCTTTAATGCCTTCTAGAGTACATGCTTTTAGGACCGCTTACAGTTGCGGTAGCTGGGAGGGGCAGAGTGGCTGGCATGGAGATGGTGGTAAAAAGATGTAGACGGATGTTCCAAATTGACATTCTTTTTTTCCTAAAGTCTGTCTACTCTTGTTTGCCACTCAGGTTAGGGGAAAAAGGGTCTAAACGCACGGTTTTAGATATAATCACTAGTGGTTGTCGACGCAACACCCAATTGATTGGGGCCATAATTACAGGGAGTGGAAAGCAAAGGATACTACTTTTGCAAATAACACTGGAAGATTAATCTTACCTACGTATGAAAGGTTGAGTTCTGTTTGCCTTGTCAGGCAAAGTGGAAAGTACTGATATTGTCAGTGGCATATCAATTTATGACAGGATGCTGGAGCTGGTTTAATATAGGTTGACTCTAAAAAGCAAGATTTTTTTATTATTATTTTTTAAAACTTTATTTGCCACGTGTTGATGGGAAAGCATCCATTTAAAGAAATGAATATGGCTAATGTTATTCTATCAAACACCGCAATATTTGAAGAAATAAAAAAAAAGAGGGAAAATAGTATCTTGACTTCCAATTTAATAATAATGGAATATGAAGGCCAGATTGTAACTGTAGAAGTTCATTTCAAATTTAAATATTTAGCATTTTCACTAGTCTGTGAATACAAGAAAATTTATTACATTAAGATGGAATTTAGATCTTTGACATGAAGCTGATATTTTCATAGTGTGAAAAATATCAAGCTGACATTATACTGTCTCATTTGATGACTTCCAAATGTCAGAGTGCAGTAACTTATTCATAGGGACCTCAGTGTCTTGCGATAGTGTCAATTTAAAAGACATTTACATCGAGTTTTTTATTTAAACATGTAAAATGGAATATGCAAAGTGGATGAGGAGAAGGGGGAAAAACCAGGGGCGGGAAGTTCTTAATAGTAGAATGAGGCACTTTTAAGGCTAATTCCCACCGAAGCCCTCTGGCAGCTGCACGGCCTGCTCCCTGGCAGGGCTGCCCACAGGCCCCCTCTCCCGGCGTCCCCTCACGTCCTTTCCCTCATTCCCAGCTCTGCACTTTCACGTTTCTTGTTATTTCAACAGAATTTAGGGCTTTGAAACCAGCATGGTATATACTTTCATGAAAAAGTTACCGAAGATGACTGTGCCTAGCAGTGAATACCGTTGGCTGTAGAAGACCTCAGTCTCAGTCAGGCGGATTACAAAGCCTCAACAGTTGAATACAAGCAGCGTAAATTTATATTCTACTAAAACTTTATGAGCCTGTGTAGCTGACTGTCAGCACCCCGAGGACGATGAGGTTATTCCTTTCTATCACACGCCGGAAGAGGGAGGCGGGCGGCGCCGGCGGCCATTTTGTTCGGCGCTGAAGGAAAACA
>KZ505659.1:1083717-1133270 GCA_002844005.1 Limosa lapponica baueri
CAGCCGCCGCCGCCGCCATGTCGGAGCTGGCGCTGGAGGAGCTCTCGGCTCTCGCCGCCATCTACTGCGAGCCGGACGCCTGCGAGGTGCTGGCGGTCTCAGGTGAAGGCAGCCGGGATCCTTCGCCGAGAAAACTGCGGGTCGGCAGGGTCTCTCTTGGGCAGGGCGGCGAGACCCGGCGTGGCGGCGCCGGCACCTCAGCTGGGGATCCTCCCCTCATCGGCCCCGGCTGACGGGGGGGGGCTCTGCCCAGCGGGGCAGCACCGGCTTAATCTCTTTCTATTAGCGGTAGCGGCAAAGATGGGTGCCTTCTCGGCGGTCCCTGTCCCGCCGTGTGTCTTTGCTGCTGGCCTGTTTGCAGGGGACAAAGCCTAGTGGGCCCTCATTTATAGTTAGCGACTTTCTTCATTCCCGCCGTTTGTGGTGCCTGTGGAAAGTTGCAGTAGGTGAAGGGCAGTAGTTGGAATGGGCTGGCCACTGTTCAGGTGAATAAGCATTTGCATCTCCCACCTGTAACAAGACCAGGCATTTATCCTGTAGCATTTAACAGAGGGCCAGCTGTTGCTGTGGATAAGAGGCCTTGGGTCATCTCTCTCTTTTTCTGGGCCTTACGATGTGCCGTATGTTCTCTGGCTTCAGCAACAAGCATATGGCTGTAGGTTTTACAGGGTACTAAGGATCATCTTTCGTGTTTGCTGTAGGGAGGAGGGTGAGAAGATTTGTAGTGCTTGCTCCCATCAGCTGTTGGATGCTGTAGGCTGGGAATGCAGTAAGTGTAGACACCTTTACTCCATGTTTTCCACGCCAGCCATGGTGGCCGCAGATTAGAGCATAATTTTAAGAGGTGACTTTTATCAGTCTTTGCTGTCGTAGTGCTGTGAGGCTGCCCCTTCAGCAAGGCAGAATAAATCTCAGTGTAGAACAGCAGTTACTATCAGGCTTAAAGAAAGTGTCAGGTGGGATATGCAAGTGTTGTATGTCTGTTCAGATCCAGAGCGTAAGTACATTTTGCTTAGTGCTTACCACAGATGTGACAACTCTCCTATGTATTTGTTGGGGATATATATATACACACAGAGAGAGAGAATACGCATATGTTCTGTATCGCTTACTGTCCCCTGGTGGCCTGGGAGCTATTGCAGTATGCTGCCCAGCTCCCTAGCAGAGTGATGGCCAGCAAGCAGCTTCCCGCTGGTTGGACTGTGGTAAAGTCCTGGAGAATGCTGTTAAAAATGGATCCAGTGGCCTGCCATCAGATTTTGTCTGTGTGTGTATTCAGGCCAAAAGAACTGGGATTGTTAAGGAAACACTTCTATGAGGGTGACCGAGCACTGGAACAGGTTGCCTAGAGAGGTTGTGGAGTCTCCATCCTTGGAGATACTCAAAAGCCATCTGGATGTTGCCCTGGGCAGCCTGCTCTACGTGGCCCTGCTTGAGTGGGGAAGTTGGACAAGATGACCTCCAGAGGTCCCCACCAACCTCAATCATTCTGTGATTCTGTGAAAATAACTTTGTGTTGCTTTGGTGTGAAATTATGTGTGGCTGCTCTTGAGTGACTCACTTTAACTAATAAGTTACTAGGCAATTAATTGAATAAACCTCAAACTTTTATTTCAAAGTAGTTGTTGAAATAGATTTGCACAGAACAGCAAGTGGTCATTTGAGAAGAGGACTTTGTGTGTAGGCATCCTCAGAGGGATGAAGACATTAGTGTCTGCATGGAGCACAATTAACTGGGGTAATCTAAAAGCAGAATTTTTTTTGTCTGGATCTGCATGACACACTTCTTGCTCCAGTGTAGGCAGGTAATTCTGCCATTTTATTTTTTCTGGTTGGTATTTAGAGTTGTATTTTTAAAATACGATTGATGAAATGTTTCAACTGAATTTTATATTCTTAAAAAGTTCAGGAATGTTATTTCAGGCATAGTTTGAAAATACAGTATCCAGGCTTAGCAGATGTTTATTTTAAAAAATGTGAACGTATCTGAACATTGCCTATGCATGTCTGTTCCTCAAAATCTGTTAGAGGAATGTAAGCATATTCTTCTCTGTGCCTCATACACAGAAAAATGCTTTTGTGTTTATAAGTTACCAGGATGAAAAAAGGCTTAGAAACCTTCTGGAACGCAAAGTGAAGTGCCACAAGTACACAACAGGAACAGGCTATTATATTTATATTGATGTTATGTGATCTTGCTGGATCTTTAGCCAGGCAGTGTACACGGTATGTTAGGATCATGTGTATTGATTTCCATCATTTTCTGCTGGAATGGAAAAGATTATGTATAACGATGATTACTGGTAGTTTTCTTAATTTGAGAATTTACTTTAATTTTATGTTGGGGCCACCGGATCCTTTAGTTTGTATATAGAAAAGTTTTGCTTTATTCATTAGCTTACATTTGCTTTACCTCTTCAAACCATATAAATTTTCATTGACAAATGGTCCATGGAAGTAACTTCCAGGAAAACTTTTATGTTATGCTGTCTCATACACTAAGAGTAATTTGCGTGTAGATCCACAGGATCAAAAAGGAGGCTGTTGGGGATTTATGGTTTTGAGAAATGTAAGAAAACACTTTTGTAGGTCTCTTGGTATGCTAAAAACTTTGGCTTTCTGGAATTTAACAATGAAGTATTCAGAATTTAAAATACGTTTTTATCAAAACCAATGTGTTGATGAATTTAAATAAACTAATTACAATGTATCTTTTTTACCTTACATACCTATTTACAAAGATTAGCGTTACAGATAGAAATCCATAATTTGCTTGTTAATCTGTTCTCTTCTGGTCTGCTCACCAAGCTTGCTATAAAAATATATTTATATATTCTAAGCTTGTACGTTAGTAGGTGCCGTTTTCTGAATTTAAAAATAGACTGCATGTGTTGCATAAAATGCCTTTGGGCAGGAGAGGAGGGGAATATCTGTTTGGTTGACATGGAACATAAGTAAAAATCTGAAGTATGCTAGAGCTAAATATACTGATAAGCATGCAGCTAGGGGGGAAAATGAGTTAAAATGTATTGGGTTTAGTCTTATTAGCACATTAAATGCCAGCAGAACGGTCAAACCCAACCTTTTATTTCAGAAATAATCACCGTTTTACTGTGAAGACAACTCAGACCTTGTAGCGTGTGCAAACAAAGGAAATATTTCTTTAGAGCCTCGTTACACAGGGCGACGGTGGTTCGCTCTTTGTTCTGCCAGCCGTCTGCAGCGCTGGTGCAGAAAATGGACGCTGGAATGTTTAAATAAACTTTAGACACTGTAGCCCTACAAACGTTTTGAACCAATTCTCCTTTTTTAAAAGTAAGTCTGAAGCAGATGTAAATGAGCACGGCTGGGCTTTTCACGATGGCTCAGGGTGATACACCTCGGGATGCGGGGCTGCGCTGCTTCCTTCAGATTAGTTCATCATCACAGGGAAAGGTGTGAGATTTTCACAGGCTTAAGAATATGATCACTGCAGCAGGAGGCCCTTGCCGAAGGGGCAAGGTTGGCCTGTCTGTTTATCCCTCAGTTACTTCTGAGTTGGTGAGATCTGGTACGACAAGCTAGTGAAAAAATCCTAGGAGGATTATCAGAAAGGTAACACGTTTTTCTGTCACTGTAATTAAGCTGGCAATAGAGTAGTATTCTTCAACTCATAGACTGTGCATTTTCAAATCTATTGGCAGCATAGTTTAAAATAAAGTGCTTCACAGGCAGGAATAGAATAATGTTAATACTGTTCAGCCAAATGCAGCTTGCTTTCAGCTGGCCATGTACCTGGTGTGGTTGCCCTGTGTAAGGGGCAGCTGGAAGGAGGTGGGTTGGCAGGCACTGCCTGTGTGGTGTGCCTCCGTGATGGCCACGAGGGTGCTGGGCGTACCAGGAGGTGCAGTGCAAGCTTTTCTTCTTTGTGTGGTTATGTGTACTGAGCCTAGCGTAATGGCAGAGGAGCTGTTGTTGCTGGTGCCCAGTAAGAAATGTTTGTCAGGGCAGCAAAAGACAGAGATTGGAGTGGGAAGGTCCTCCTGCACAGCTACGGTCCATGAGTGAGGGCCGCATGCTGTCTGATGGATGCTGTGGAAACTGGGGTCTCTTCCAAGGCTTGTATGTTTCTGAGGAATAAGCTTGTCTTAAAAATAGTCTGGAACCTTTCATGGGGTCTTAGAAGACTGGAGACCAACTCCCTTTGATAGGGAACGAGGCTTTGACATGTAGTACCTGAAATTATGCACACGGTTGAGTGTAATTTCATGTAATTTGCTGGATTTGTGTCCACTACTTTTGGTGCTGCATTTCATTCTGTTTAGGTAGCAGTGGTTTGTAGATATTTGGAGACTTTTTTACAGTAATGCTAGAGTTTGCAATTGTGTTTGGGGGGTTTGCTTATTTTATTTTGTGACTGCTCTGACCTACAGAGTTGTTCATATGACCCAGGAGGGAGGTTTGGAAACAAGCCCTTGGCTAAGCTCTCTAAAGTGCTTCTGTCTGTCCAAGCCACTTTTACGATCTTTCACTTATTTAGTAGGGTTCAAATATAAAATCATAGAGAGCACTGAGGTTGGTTAGCGGCGTCAGCAATACTAATCAAACATAATTCAACTGACTGTCATGTAAAGGAAGGTAAGGTAGGGGAAGAAGAAGGCAAGTCACTTCAAAAGAGCTCCTCTGAAACTCAGCTCTGCTCTCATCTGCTTTTCAAATCTGACTTCTCCTGCCCTCGTAGAATGAACCAACCTGACATTTTAGCAATTTTTTAAAGAAATGGGGTGAGGTGTTTAGAATGCATCAAAGGGGTGAAGCAGAGAACATCTGAAGATGATCATCTTTTATCTGATACCCTCTTTTTTCATTGCAGAGGAGCAAAAGTAGGTTAGGTCTCTGTCCCTGCTTTTCACTTTATGAAGGTTTTTATTTTTCTGTGAAACATGTTTTAGTCAAGAAGGTTTTATTGCAGGAATTATTGTACATAACTTCCATATTCATTGTCTTTGATTATGTGATCTATCAGGAGGATGTGGTCTTTTGTCCTTCCTGCTATGTACTACGTGTTTGCTTTTCACTCTGAAAATAATTCTGTTCTGAAATAGACCGACAAGAAGTTTTGAGTAGATAATGCAGGTATATATATGGATATTTTTATATAAGTGTGTGTGTGTATATATATATATATGTATGTGTGTAGTATCTAGGGTTAGATATACAACAGAGGTGTTTTAATTATGACAATCCAACTGTTGTAGAGAAGTTGGCAGAGAATAGTTAAGCATAGTTTCTCTGAAAGTTGTAGGGGACAAAGAATCTGACGTTTTTCTTTCCAAATCTCTCTTTAGGGTAGAACTGCTTTTGAATGGTGTTCTTCAAAAATGCTTAGTACACTGATATTGATGGTAGATTGCTCCTAGAGAAACCTGTAGGATGAGTTAGGGCAGTGCTGAGTCCATCCAGAAAAGTCTCTATTTTCGATTGTCCTTGCTGCTGCTATTGAGCTGTAGAAGCTGTCTTACGTGTTTCTGAGAGACAGTTCTTTATTACTGACTTGTCTAGACTTTGAAAGAGCCAAAAGGTGTGAATGCTCTTTAGAATGTGTTAATAACTTTCCTTCTAGTATGATATGGAAGTGTTTCATTTCAGGATCCCCTGCAAGTATAGCTCGAGGCATTGGTTGCAACCCCTCACACTGCAAAAAACCCCACCCCCCTTATTTTGTATGGAATGGCAGTCATTTGAGTTGAATTGTTAAAGAAAATACATATATATTATTGTCATGTTATTTGAACTTCAAGCAAACTATTAATGTTTATTTTTTGATACTTTCCAGAGATGCATGGAATCACATTTAGAATTCAAATCAGCGTGAAAGAACTGCTGGATACTGATGTACTTTTAAAGCTGTTATTTCATTTACCGGTCAATTATCCATCAACTCTACCAGATATTTCTGTTAACTCAGACCAGCTTACAAGGGCCCAATGTATGGACGTGAAAGATAAATTACTTGAACAAGCAAAGAAGCATCTTTCTGAACCCATGGTACACGATCTGATTCTTTGGATACAGCAGCATCTTAAGTATGTCATTAAGCAATCAGCAACAGTTTGCAGTGAAAAACCTACTTTGTCAAAAGGAACAAGTACAGAGGATGGTATCTGGATGCTTCTTTTGCATTTAGATCACATGAGAGCAAAGGCAAAATACATCAAAACTGTGGAAAAATGGACTTCAGATCTAAGGCTGACTGGAAGACTGATGTTCATGGGCAGGATAATATTGATTCTTCTTCAGGGTGACAGGAGCAGCATTAAGGTGCAGGAACAATGAATGTTGACTAGTTCTATCGATTTACCTCTGAAACCTATGTGTCTGAATATTTTCTGTGTGTTTTTCTAAGATTAACAATTTTGGAAACAGATTGATCATTAGAAGATCAGGAAGGCCCAACAACTTTATTCTGTATTAAAGAAAAAGAAGTTATTCTATGAGAAAGAAACCAGTGATACCTGTAAACCTGTGGCCTGTATTGCTTTGCTTCCCACTGTAATTATACCCCTGTATTCCTTGTGTTTCCTGACTGCAATATGCCTTGGTTCAGGCTCCTGTATTTCCCAAACACCCCAGAAAATTTGTGATGAGAAATTAATAACACATATTTCTCACTCATTTCTGCCTCTTTCTTTGACTTACGTCACGTGGTGCTCCTACTGCACACCTGGACTTTGAACTTCTGTAGTTATGAACTCCCACTGCATTAGGCAGGTTTTTGTGGTAATATTGGAGAAGAATGTTTTGGGTTTTCAAACCCATGCTCTCTAGATCATTTAAGACTTACTTATGTGCTTAACTTCAAGCTGATGAATAGAAACGGTCATACACTTTTGGGGATTGACACTTTCAAAGTTTGATTGCTATGTTCTGAAAAAAACATGCATGTTTCGTTACAGATTTTTGTATTTTACTGGAATTCAAAGATACTGGGTGATATTTAATATTTTGTTCTCTTTTGTCATTTAGGAGTACTTGATTCTTCAGAAAACTTCTAAGGTAGATGTGGACTCAAGCGGAAAGAAATGCAAAGAGAAAATGAGTAGTGTACTGTGTGAGACAAAAGTACAGTCGCAGCATAAAAGGTATAATTTGGTACTGTTGTGGATAGGAAAGTAACAAGAGTCGATAATTACATTCTGACAAATCTAGGCATATTCATGAGTTTCTCTTTTACAATGTAGGTTTCAGACGTTTGAAGTCAAAGAATATTCAACGCTGGATGAGCTGCAAAAGGAATTTGAAACTGCGGGACTTACAACTCTTTTCTCCGAGTTTGTGCCTCCTCTCTTAAAATGAAATTAAAAGAAAGCACTGAACTCTGACCAAAGCAGCAGTTGACTGCAGATGCTGATGGAAGATCAAAGGATGAATTTGGCAAACAACGTTAAAGCTTTTCTGCAAAAGGTGTCAGAAATAGCCATCCTCTTGCAAGGCCGAGAAGGCAGTTCATATGCTAAGAATTGGCGATGGTTTGACGTTTATATATTGATAACTTTTCCCAAGGAATGTGGAGTTAATAGTGATGGTTGCATGGCAAGCATGAGAGATTGGGAAGAAATCATGTTAAAATAATAGTCTTCTAGTTAGACTCTGTTTTGCAGTCCCTGTTTTTCAATGTTTTGGTTTTTATCTCTCATGATAGTGTATTTTTTAATAATGGCCTGCTAAGAAGCAAGATTAATTTTGATTTGAAAGCTTATATGAAGATATTTCTATAAAAAGCAAAGCAAACACAGATTTGAATATGTGAGGACAGCATATACTTAATATCCCTTAGGTGTTCATCTGCTAACTTTTCCTTCTCCATTTATTTGACTGTAAATGCTAGACTGTTGATTTAAAGAAAAAGTTCATGTCACTTGGGGCCTGAAAAAACTTAGAAGTGTCTTTTGGAATGTTAGTTTTTATTCTAAAATGTATAAAAACACCCAAGTGGAGAATTTGAATTGATTAAAAAGCTAAGGTAAAGCCAATTGTAGTATTTTCTTTGATAGTTTACAGATTCCATTTTGCACTTTATCTGGTTTTACTGTCTGTGCCTCTTTAAATACCTTGATTCAATTAAACTGTCAGAGAAATATATATACAGGCTCCAGTCTTCTGTCTCTCAAGAATTCTGTGAAGTCTTCTGTCATTTTAGAAGTTGGTAAGTTATAACTCCCTATTAAACTTTCCCTCCCTTTAGCATTTTTTTTTTTTTATTTGGTGAGTGTCCTTGGCCAGCTTATAAATTTTTTTTATCACGTCTGTCTTCAGTATAATGTTGCAAATTATATACATAATTTTTACAAATGAAATTGTGCAAGTTCTGTTTGCCTAAGAAGAACTGGATACTTATTTCTTATAATTATTAATGTCCTTTGGTTTCTATTTTGCCTGCTACCATTCTCTGGCAAGACTAGGTAAGTTGTCCAGTAGTAAAAATTTTTAAGTCATGAGTTTCTCAGTAACTAGTAACGCCATTTAAATTGGTTTTAGCATGTAGCTAAACATGTGTTTTACTGCTCTCTAAAACTCACTCCCAGCAGCCAAATGTCTCATGTATTCTTTGTTAACTGAATAGTTTTGATCAATTCAGTGTAAATTAAATTCTGTCCATTGTACTGAGGGAAGACTGGTACAATTTGGTTAGTTCCCACAGCGTGGTTTGGTGAATCATTATGTAAGATATTTTGATTTCCAGTTTAACACTTAGACCATGAGCCCACAGCTCCTTATGTATACTGGAAAAGCAACTAACACAAACTATTAAGATTCTTAGGTTTTACTATTTGAGGTGTCAAATGCATAAAGGGTTGTAGACTATTTGAGAGTTTCTGAAGTTTTTAAGGAGTTTGGTAATTTTCCTAATATAGAGTGTCTCAAATATGTATGTTGGTCTGTTATTTTAAGCACTGAGGCTTATTTAATGAGACAGTAGCAGAAGCTCTTCTTAATGAGTCTTTCGTGTGTAGTACATATCGTACTTCAGGCACAGTAGAAGACAAACTGAGTTAAACCGGTTTTACAAATCTGTTCTATATTATTTTGAAATTGCTTCCTGAGAGAAAGGAAGTCTAATTTTCTATTATTTTAAGCGTATGCGGAAATGAATTTTTACTTTTATAAAGAAGAATAAAACACAAGTATCTTTGAAATATTAAAATAACATGTATTTTAAATTGTAGTTTTCAGAATTGAGCTATTCCCAGTTAAAATATCCATGTTGAAAAATTGTGTGTTAGTGAAGTATAAAGTCTTGAAAAGATGCAGAGGCTCTTTCCTTATACTATGCAATAAATCTGACAAGTATCAAAACCAAGAAATGTCCTATGCTTGTGCAGCGTAAGGAAACACGATCAGTATTTCTGTGCAAATCTAAATGTTTTAAGCTTTTGCCAGATGGATTTTATGTCCTCAGCCAGATCTTTACTTTAAAATGCCCCACTTTGCTGCAAAAAGAATAGTAAGGTAATTCAGCACAACCTGTGTCACAATCTTGGCTACTGAAGCCTAGCTGAGGCCTTATCCAACATGTATGTAAATCAGTTGTATATTCTTTCTGTTGATTTTGGGAATTTGGGTTGCGTAGTGTACCTAATTGTAATCTCAATTGCATGTGGCTGCAAAAATAATGGAGGTATAGAGTTGTTGGGGTCATCTTTCTTGCAAGATTTGATGCAGACTTTCCAACTTTTTCCTCCCTACTATAAAAGCTACAGTAAGAAAGGGCATTTGTGGTGTCAGTGGTTGCCAGTAGCACTTGGATATAAGCTTACATATTTTCTTGAATACTGTTGCCTGATGCCTTCTTGGCTAACTATTTGGTCAGAGCTAGTGATCTGCAACAGCCAGTTTTAAAAATTAAAAAAAGTTGAACAAGTGCCAATCGGGTGAGTTGCAACTTTGTTCTGATCTGTGCCCATCTTCTTTCCAAAGTTGTTGTAAGAAACTAGATGATTTCTGTATTTCAGGAGTTGTAAAAAGCAGTTTATAAAATGGATTTTTATCATAGTTGAATTTATTACTCACTAACTTATATCGGACAATTCAGCAAGTCCAGTGTAGGAAAGAACTGCATTTTTTTTTTTGCTTGGTTTGACGTGCTTCAGAAGAATTACAAATCTGATCAGCTTGATACTGTTCAGACAGCAAAGAACATGAGAACTGATGTTAGTCTGATTCTGTCAAAGCAAATGCTTTTGCCTACCCATCAATCAGTCACTTATTTTGAAAGGTAGAAGGATATCTTGTGTTCAGACAAGTAAACAATATTTTTAAAGGTTGTTCTTTTGGAAGGATACTGCAGCTGTCTGTTAACTGATGGTTTGTTTGCATTTATTGTAGAAAGAGATGGGCAAGCTTGTGAGCCCCTGGGGCACAAAAGTCATCGAAATGCATACTGTGGTGCATGTTCTGCCCTCCAAGGGAACTGAAGCAGACACAGAAGAACAAAACGCAGGGAAATGAAGTCAAAACTCCTGAGAATAGTTAGAGAATGCGTATCAGTGTCTGAAAAGTTAGTGAAGTGCATATAGGTATCAGAATCAGACAATCAATTGCAAGGAAAAAGAAATCTACAAAGAAAAAATGGTTTAACAAATAAGAAGGTAGCTTTTGTGTGGATATTGTATTATACATAGTTCTTCGAATGGCATGGTTAGTAAAACCTTGTTTCCTGTGGACTTGTTTGTGTCTGAACAATTGCCCACATGAAGCCTTTCTTGCAGAAGAAATATTCATGACAATGCTTTCCCAGGTGGGTTCTCCAATGTTTGATATTGATTGTGCTCTCTGCATAAATTGTAAAAGCATCAACAGCATTTTTCTTCCCTGTCTGCTACCTCTTTTCATCAAAGTTCTAGGAACTTGGTTTCTTTCAGGCTGTTAACCTCTTACTTAATTGAAATGAGTTGAATTCAAAAGTTCTAGAGGAATTTTGTAGTATAAATATGTGATGTAGTATAAATACAGACAGCACAGCTGCATAACCATAGTTTCTTTTGAAAATCAGGCTAAAATGAAAGCTCTTGCAATAGAGCTTACTTGAAGAATCAAGTTTTTAGGAAAAACGGAGGTTTGATTGGTCTTTTTGCATCTCTTGGCGTATGAAGTGTGAAGAAAACAAAAAATGGACTAAGAGAGAAAGAAAGAAACCTAGAAATAGGAGCAAAACCCCAAACCCCAGATCAGCCCTTATTGCAGAGTTGGTTTTGCACGAATACATCGCATCCAAAGCATCCATTCTGATCTGGGAGGGACACACTCGATCTGCAGAAGGGTGTGTGGAACCGCAGGGGAATGAATGCCTTGGCTGGGCACCCGCCAGTCTGGAGAAGAGATGGCACTGGCTGTGTCAGGCAGGTTTGTTGGCAGACGGTACGCGTTCGCTTTTTCTGCTCCTTTCATACGATTTCTGAGTGTCTTATGTCTGCATTTCCCGTGATGTGGGAAGGATAGCCCGGCAGCTGGGCAGCTCTTCTCCCGCATTACCCTGTGTGTGGCAAGTCGAAACCGAAGTAACCAAAAGGGCAACATGAGGTCCAGATAATTTTTACTATTACATGTAAGATCAGGTCTTGCTACATATGTGTGCTGCTACTGTGGCAGAGTAGTGATGTGTGTGGAAACAAGCACGTTAGGGTGCCAACAGATTAAATTTCTCAATTCTGCAAGAAATGAATCTTTCTGCAGTTTTGCTTTTTAGAATTGTTACTGCTGTTGTGACTAAGGTCTGTAGATCAAACCATCTCTGTCTTGGTAGAGGGAGGAGCTGGAATAAAACTCCCATCCTTTCTGTATTAATCTTTTAAGGCATTATTTAGAGCATTAATATATACTGTTTGTATTTAAGGCTCTTTGTTATCATCTCCTGGAAAGAAAGCTTTATGAGCAGCGCATACTGTGAAGTAGCCTACCATTCGGGAGAATAGCTTGACTTCAATGGAAGTATGCCAGTCCAGAGGAGGGAAATACTTCCAATGGGGGACATTGTCAGTATTGGGAATTAATGAACTTTTTTTACTTACTCAACCTCATTAAGATTATAATTCTATAATTATAGTTATTCACCCTGCCCCCTCCCTATTTCTTGTTTGCAGTTACAGGGAGGACAAGATACTGTTGGAACTCATAGATGAAAATCCTTGACATAATCAATTAAATGAAAATGAAAGTAAATTTGATTGTTTTGTGAGGCAGGCTAATTTTTGTGGTTTTGTCGTTCTAGGTCGTTTTCCTATAATAAGACTATTTGTCTGCTATGTCTGTGTGAATGACCCACAAAACCCACAGAGATTAGTAAGAAATATACACAGAAGTGCTGTAATGAGCCCAAAGAAACTTCATCGGGAGAATGTATTTTGTTTACGTAATTTCCTTTTAAAAATAGTTTAATAAACCCCACATATGGATGATTTAAAACCTAGTATCCCTTGATTTGTTCAACTTTATCTGTGAAAATACAAATGTAATCATTTTATAGTTCATTTGAAATAAGATGATGAAATGTCATACACACTGTATTTCTGCCAGAGTTTGAAACTGAAATTGCTTATATTGTGAAATAGTGCAAATGTTGGAATCAACTTTCATATATCTTATAGTTGTATTAAACTTTATCATCCTGTCTCTTTGCGCATAACACATGCAACACTGGCAGCACTCTGTTCTGGTTTTATATGTATACTTAATATTACGTTATCTTATGCAAGAATTATGATTGTTTATAAGCTTAATTATAGATATAAATGGAAATGTAAATATTCTAATAGCATTTTGCAGTTATTGTTCTGTGCTATTTTCATGTATTGGCTTTTATATCAGTATTAGTTTGTCTTGTCTAACCTCACAGTATTAACCTGCAGTGAAGAGAACTCTTCAGAGTGACAGAAAAATTTGCCTAAAAGACACATCAATTTAAGGAATTCTTTGGACTCTAAAAATCAATCCCTTAATATTTCAGTTAATTATGCATTCAGGTGCTTTAATTTTATGCTAATAAGGTAATAGGCATTACACTTTTGATTTTCTTTGTGTTTCTTAATGTAATACAAGCAATCTGTTTGTATCCTGCATTAGAACAAAGCTGATCATGGAATTGGTTTCAATATTTTATTAGTATTTCCCATTATAAATATATATGATTCATTATATGTATACAGTGTTATCTATTATAACTTGAATGCAAAGAGTCGTTTTAGGATGAAAGTTGATGCAAAAGATCTCTGCATGAGAACAGTGGCACTACTTTGCGCTTCTTACTGTCACCTTTTACCTTTCTAAGAACAAGAAATGAAGACTGATTTCTATGGGAAATAGTCAAATGATCACAGTTTTCTTGAACTGAACTGAACCGGCCAACTCAGCTGTGTTATAGCAGATCCTGATACCTGCTGCCTGGAGGTGAGGTGGCCTTTGTGGCGCCACATCTAACTGCTCCACCGAAGCCATTACCTGGGTATTTCTTGAACTTTATGCAGAGAACTGAGGGAGCTAATTTCACCTACGCAGAAAAAAAATGGTTGGCTGCTGCCTGATCTGAGCTTTACATCAGGAGAGCGGCCCCATGCTCCTTTTATGTGAGTGCCACAGGGGCTAATAACCGAAAGTTTACACTTGGGCTAGTCACAGAGAACGCCGCAGAGCAAAATCAGTGCCGTGAGTTTAAGACGGAAGGTACTAAAATCAATGTACCTTTACCGTTCTTGGGATGCACTTCGAGAAAAATCAATGCAAAATGATTTTGTTGGTCTCTGATCTATCACTTAACTGTAGTAGTATACAGAGGCAGGGTACATTTTTATGGCAGTTGATGCTATGAGTACCTTTCAGTCAAGATAATATAAAAAGCAGTTCTCTTTTAAAGTATAATAACTGAGTTACTTGTGAGAGCACTGTCCACGTGAGATGCTGAGCAGAAGCTGAGCTGTATGGATAGAGCTATGCCAGAGGCTGATTTTTATTTGGTAGAAGTGGAGGTGTTAGAAAGGAACAGACGGCAATAAAAACACTAGTGATGTGGTTCTCGGAGAAGCCAAAAGAAACTTTTGTTGGATTGATTACTCTCTGGAAGGAGGTTTGGGAATATGAGCAAAGAAATTGCTACTGTATCCAAGCTTCAAGTAGAAATGCCTGAAATAAATATGCAGCTTCATTGTCATTTTCTCTTTTTAGCAGAAACAGCGTGTAGAACTGAGAACAAGTAGTGGAACTTTTCACGGGTATGGAGATGACTCGCCTCACAAGAGCTGTAGGCTGTCCGCATAGAAATTAGAGCAATTCTTAGAAATTTTCCTCAAATGACCCAGGGATGACAGAGGCTTTGTTGAGGCAACAACCTCCGAAAGTCTCATAAGAGTGGGAAGCCAGGCTGTCATACCTCCAGGTGGTTGGGAAGATTGATGAAAGAGGTGACCAGCAGCTTCCAGGAGCAGATTGTCTGCAAAACACGGGCTTTGTGGAAAGCAAGGACTAAAAGGGTTGACAAATCACTTTCGGAAAAAGTTGTCCAGTTTGTGGAATCAGAGAACACAGGGTAAGTGTTTAATTTTTATGAGACTTTTTCTGCATTCATATTACAGAGACCTGGCTTGGAGATGTTGGATGGTCCTTGCTCAAAACAGTGTGTCCTGTCTTGGGAGGCTGATGTATTTCAATTCCACATCAATTTAAAGAGAATTTTGGATGATAAAGGTGGTCAGTGGCATTACAAGTTTTAAGATCAAGTGCCACAAACCTATTCTGGGTCAAGGATTTGCTATGGGATTAAGAGCCACCCCTTAAGTATGGGTTAGACAAGGCACTTCTAATAACAGCAAAAAGGGGAGGGAAAGAAAATGCTCCACTGAAATGGCTACAGGAGTTCCAGAAAATAGTTTCTGAAGTACCGGTGTGGCATAGGAGGACTTCAAGGTTACATTTGCATTGACGAGGAGCCAAATGCTAGAAACTCAGCTGGGTGTGAGGGTGTCAGTCAGAGTTTCTGGGCTGTACAGTACCTGGAGAATGCCTGGAGCTTGGCACAGAACACGTGTCTTTCCTGCCAGCCATGCACCAGATTTCTTTCCTTTTTATATGTTTTTTTTTTTGTGTGTGTGTGTGTCTGTGGTTTTTTTATTATTTTCCTTATTTTATTTAAAAGCAGCTGCAGAAAGGGAGCTAGAAGCTGCTTGCCTGGAATTCTATTATTTACTTCCTATAATGCTTATTTATTAAAAGATGCTACAGGTTTCCTTCAGACTAATTTTTAAGAATCAGGGGAATGCTTTTTAAAACAAAGAAAGGAACAGTGATAGAACCTCTGAAGAAGCTGATCATTTACATATTGTTTGCTGTGAAAAAAAGTATCATAAGAAGGAGGACAATCATAAAGCAGAGTGGGAATAAAGACACGTTCCCAAACCAGTTCAGAGTTGCCATCTCTCCGAGCTCCTGGCAGAAGCTGATGTTAGCGCTCAGCAGAGGAGAACAGACAGGTCTCTACGCAGCAGTGCCTGTTGCTGGCACTAGAGAGCAATTTTGGTGTGTGTGTGTGTGGGAGGAAGTTGGGGACAGCTAAAGGCAAAGCTTGGAAGTACAGGCATCACACTGATGATGTTTAAGGTCTCAGCTTTTAAACTGAAGCTGGGCTACTCCGTGCGTAACAGTGTTTGCAATACCCTCAAGAGCAGTGGTACTGGCTCAGAAATATTTATTTGAGCGATCAAATCAATTGGAAAAGATAAATAAATTGAAATGATGTAATTGGTTCCAAAGGAAGAGGGTCATTGTAGAAGGTGAAGCTGTTCAGTACTGGGGAGCACTGGTTTTGAAAGCTGGACAGTTGGCATGTTCTCCATAGCTGGCACAATGAAGAGCTAATCACTGGGATTTTTTGCATAGTTGTTAGTCATACCTATGTAAAAAAAAGGAAATAATTGATTCTTACTCATGTAGTTCATGGACTTTTTTCTATAAATTCATTGCTGAGTTGAAACAAATGAGTTGTGGATGATTGTTTAGCAGCAAAATAAAAAGTTTTCCTGCCTTTACGTAGAATGTGAGATTGAATCCTAAGAGAAATTTTAGCTGTTAGGTTTCCTATGGATGTGAGTGGGTTACAGCTCACTGAAAATTTCTCATTAACAGAAAATCATTGAAACTAGAGCAACATATGTTAAAGAATTTCAGCCACTGTGGAATAAACTTTCACAAAGAAAGATTTAAGTGTGTGTAATTCCCGTTTCTTGGTATTTTGCAGGGACTGTTAGAGGTAACGGCAAAGGGGTCTAAGATTTTTCTGGGTAGAAGTAAGGATTATTTTTTTTTTTCCCGAAGCAGCAGCAAGAGATTCTATTTATGCCATTTTCCAATAGCAGAAAGAAAAGGGATGTACTGCTGGAAGCATACTGTGAAGTGCTAACAGAAATTTTAGCAAATCTGTAGGTCTCATTCATAAGTTTAAAAAAAAAAAAAACCCATACCACAAACCCCAAAACACACACATGTAGAAACATCAAAGTCTTTCTGAAGGATTCTGGTTCTTTATCCTGAACAGAAGATTTTTTCACTTGTGTAACAGACTTCTTTTTGTAGTGGCCAGTAGCAAACAGGAGAGGAAGCAGAGGCCTGGGAAAAGATTACTTTCATGACAAAACATAGCTTGCGGCAATCTGCAGTGACAGCTCTTGGGTTGTGCATATATGAGGACATATATGAGAGGCTACTGTCTGCACAGGTAAGGAGTGGGTTTTGTTTTGGTTTGTGTTTTTTTCCTACTAAAGCTAGAGGGGATGCTGGAACATGCTAGAACCTTTGAACAAGAATAACCTGTAGTGAACCTCAGGTTGTCACTCGAAGTCAAACATGGTGTGAGTTGTTCCAAAAGGTAGTAATTTCCCTTTGGATATAGAGTAAAAGGCTGGACTTTCCACTGATGAACAGAAAACTGAGGCTCTACGGAAATAGGGAGCTTCAGCAGTTCTGGAATAGGTTTTCAGAGATAAAGTGTCTTATCAGGCAGTGGTAAAGCTTTCCATGGAGGATGCTTGTGGTCAAGATAGGCTTGATATCACTTCAGTTGCTCTGTTTGCCACTACTGACCTGAGGAGAAGAGCAAAGGTTTGCTTGTTCAAGGAATGGGCTTGTGCTGAAAGCAGTGGTCTTCCTCGCTTTCTCATGTGGTCTGTGTAAGTGCAGCCGCTGTCTGAAGGAGCCCCAAGCGGGCCTGATCTCAGCCTGGCTGGTCCCAGAACTGAGAAAGCAGCTCTGGCAATGGGCTGGAAGAAATGGGAATGCGATGCGCTTTCTGCCCCAGCAAAGGGGGCAGAGGCTGTCCAAGGCAGCAGCTGTCCCTGGCCAACCTTGTGACAGGCACAAGGGGTTAGGTGGGCATCCGAGCTGTTTTTAGGCTGCATGAGAACTGATCCTGACAGTGCCTCTGGGGACACCTGATGGCCACCCCCCCCATACATTATATTACACGTTGTCCCATTAACTGACCAAGTTGTTACACAGGTTGTTTTTATATATATATGGGCAATTCTGTCCCTGACACTAGGGACTATCTTGCCATCGTGAGGATGGGAAGACCTTAATTCCAGAGCTCTGTGCTATAAAACACCATCCTTTTGTGTTTTTACGGTGAAATGTCTTTCCATTTGTAAAGTGTAAGAAAATAGTGAAAGTCAACTGTGCAGCAAAGTACCAACAGTATGGGATGCAGGCTGTCAATCTGTGAAAATCCATCCACTGTCACTTATATAAATGGAACAATAATTGTTTGTTCCTCTTCAGAAATGTAGTTTATGCAGTCTATATGAAGGCAAATTATTTAGTGCAGTATGAGGAAAATTCTTTTTTTCCTATCTGAAAGCAATTTAATATTAACTGATGAAACCATTAGAAGATACTGAGCCCAATATGAATCCCTTTGGTGGAATACACGATGTGGAGGAGTGGCTTATCTCACAAAAAGCCTGCCTCCATTTTGGAGGTAATGGGTTTTTTATTTTTTCCTTTTCTTAATAATAGAGGAAGAGAGAGGGATAGATCTGCTAGAATACTCTCCTTATCATCTTTCCAGCCTATGCTCTCATGGAGAGGAGTAGCTGAGAGTTGAAAGGGGAAAAATCCTGACTATTGTGCTTTCCCTGAGATAAGGAATATTTTAGAGTCCCTTGTCTCATGCATGAAACCTGGTAAAAGGGAGTTATATTAACATATGGAAGAGTTTGGGGGAAAAACAGATCTTAGCCTCAGGAGTCTGCTTTTGACTCTTGGTTTGTCTGGGTGTTTTATATGTCTTTGAAAATGAATGCTAAAAGGGACACCGTGAGCCACATGGGCTGAGATTGCTGCAGTGACCTCAAGAGGTGAAAGCACAATTGAAAAGGTCTATTTTAAATGTTTAAGGAATTAATAATTGCTGAAAAGTGCAGATTACTAGAGGAACAAGCATCTTATATGCCATGTTACAGACAGATCCGGCACTCATGGGAGGCATTTGTGACAACAGTCTTTCAGTGGGTGACATTTATGTACATGATAAAGAGACAAGACCTCTTTATGTAAAATTTACAATGAGCTTTCTAATGTCATCAGTTTTTTTAGGCTTAAAAAATTCCTTCTCTCATAAAATTAACTCCTCATGTTCAGCATTCGGCTTTTGGGGGTTGTGGAGGACAGACCCACGGGTGCGTGTGACAGCAGGCGTACTGGGAGGCTGTGGGGACCGGAAGGGGGACAGGGCAGGACGCTGATGTCCGTGGGCACGTGGCAGCCAAGAGGGCTGTTTGCAACGGCTGCTGCTGTTGGACTGAGCATGGCAAAGGAGATGGAGGGGAAAATGTGTTGTTACTCTTCTTTTTCTGGAAGTGTATTTGGGAGCTGGAAGGAGCTTTTATATCACTTTTTAGCGATACAGGGCCAGTAAAGAGTCACAAAGTAGAGAAGAAATAGAGTGGAAATACTGAACGAGGGAGAAAGAAAAAGATGTTGGACTAGAAACTGCTGCTAAAACCAGTGTGAGGGAACAGAGCAGAGAGTGCCAGACAGAGCGCAACGTGCGAAAGCAGAAAGCGTGGATGGGGACCGCTGGCTGCAGCGAGGCTTTGCGTGGGTGCCGAGCCCCCGGCTGCCCTCTGCCTGGGGGCTGCGGGCGTCGCGCTTCCCTCCCACCTGCCCTGTGGGTAGCAGCCCCCACTTGGCAGCCAGCTGCCGGTGAGGTGGCCAGTCCTGGTGGCCACAGGGCGCCCGGGAGCTTAGCGGCAGGCTGTTCCTCTTGCTCCCTGCCCCATGCCAGTGGGAGAAGCAGAGGATGAGGGTCACTGCTGTTCCCAGCCCTGCTCCTCATGTTTCCAACCAGGGTCGTCATCTGCACAGGGAGCTTCCCCCGGCGCTGCTCAGCTCTGCACACATCTTGATGTGTTCCCGTGGCTTCCTCTCTAAACAATATTGCTTTGCCCAAACCTGCCACTTGGTCTCACGGCCTTTGTAAACCTCTGGTGTAGCCACTAGATACTTGTACCCCTTGTTGGAGCAGGTGGCTTCTACATGATGGGCATCAAGAGGTAACAGTTTGTATTGACTTTAATTAAACTGGGGAGAACCCATAAGTTAGAGATTTATGGCATTATTCAGCCATAACACTTTCAGGTTTATAATGTAGGAATTGACAATAACTCTTAGTAGAAGGCCATAAATATTGTGTCTCTTGAAAGCAGCAAGATTCTTCAGTCCCTCAAAACCTTTCAAGAAACTAAACCCAGCAATAACTAGAGGCATCCAATCTGAATTAATTTTAGTAAGAGAAACTCTATATGCTAGAGTTTTTGTTGGGTGTTATATGGACAAGACTTTGGATTCAATGATCACCTTGCAATCTGACTTTAAAAAAAAAAATATTTTGGTTTAGGATATTGTAATTAGCTCCTGTGTGGGAGTTTGAAGGACAAATCCTGACACACTGTCTCTATGGCATGTATGTTTTTGTCCAACCTTTCTATATGGAGAAGAGGATATGTACAGGGATGCTACAGTTTGCTGAGCAAAGCTGTGAAAAGACAACTTTGCACATGGGCTTGAGAAATCCACAGAGGTGAGTGGGTGGCTCTGGAGAAGTGGTGGCCCCACAGGGTCTCTGATCACACGCTTCGGCTGGCCACAGTCCCTCTGGACCCCCTTTATCCTATTTAATACAGCAGTAGTAGGTACAAGAGAAGCTTTACGGTGAGAACGTATATTCCCCCTGCTCTCCCGAAACATTCCCTTCTCACTGTGCCTGCTGTGCCCCTGATTTAATCCAGAATAAGCTGCATTTTGCTAAGAAGTGCACTAACCCATTCAGATACTGTCTTAGATCTGGCAGGCTGCAGTGCATCAGAGTATTTTGATAAGCATCATGTCTCCTTGGAAACTACTACTTAGCAGTAACTTGACGCTACATTTGGAGCGTTATGATTAATTTAAGCCTTGCTTCTGCAAAGACACATGGTATGGGCCTCCTCCTACAGAAGTGAGGAGTCTTGTTGAGCTTATCAGAACAGCTCGCATGTTCGAAAGTGTCCCTGTGGGGTTTAGGAGCTCTCTGAATCTCTTCAGGCGCTGCTTTAAGCTCGTTGGTTATAAATCTCACTTGTTATCCTTAGGTATATTTTTAGGACTCTGTTGTCTAATTCGATATTTTAAAAACATTTCTAAAAAGTCTACCTCTACAGTTATGAATAAGTATAAAGCTCCTTCTGAGGCCATTAAATAGCATTTTAATTAGACTGGCAAAATTGCTTTTGGCTTGTCTTTAAAGTCTTTAGTATCTTATTTCTATTAACAAAATGGTAATCAACGTTAAATTCTAAAATGTAACCAAAGTAGGTCATATTTTTATTAACTGGAGATAGATAATAAATGTGCCCTATATAAAGATTTAGATTAAATCTTCTGAGATGCTGAGGATAGTGTTTTAATTAAGGTAATCCTTATTTGCATCTAACAAACACTATTGCTGCTTAGAAATTTAAGACCTTAGTGATGCATATTAGTGCATTACCTCAACGAATCTAATAGAGATTTAATACTCATATTTGAAGTAGCAATCTGTCATAAATTAGGAGCATTTGCATAATAAATTTACACCGTGTTATTCTTTGCAGAGTTTTATATAATTAAAGAACACATTCAACATTAAAATTTTATAATTTTTATAGCACTAGGAAGGTGTACTTCGTTGTTGCTGTTAAACTAGTCCTTATTTTCATCTGATTGTAATATAGAGAAGTCCAGCTATTCCAGCAGTGTTCAGTATGTATGCTAAGTTTCTCCCAAACCCCCCAAGTATTTTGGGACACTTGGCATGAAGAATGGGACTGTGTGTACCGTCCCACTCAACTCTAAAGCGGGCTTTACAAATAATGCTTTAAAAACTTGATAGAAGAGCTACTAATTTGCATCCTAAGATGTTACAAGCCCAGTGTTTGAAGTAGAGATTTGCTGAGGATACCAGCAAAGGGACTGTACTTCATACAGTACATTACGGTCTATCAGTATAGATGTGTACACAAAGTGCTCAGCTGATTTCAATGAGAATTAGCTTAGAAGTGTAGGTCATTTTTATGTATTAAAAAACATGACCAGAGGCTTTTACATTATATACATTCTGAGCATCCTTTGTCCATGAAGACTTATAATTCCTTTGATTTGTAGGTTGTGTTGCCTAATTTTTGAGCTCTGCCACTGTACTAATTTGGGGGAGTAACAACTGCAAAGTGGAGGAGACAGGCACCTTCTTGTGCGCTGCTTTGCTCCTGGTGTGTGCTGTGATGCCAGGGTTAGCTGGAGTTTGAGTGAGAGTTCTTGTCATAGCATTTTTCATAACTCAGTGAAAGGTAATTTTTGAACTCAGCAAAAACTTAGCCTGAGAAATGCCATTTGGGGTGCACAGGGATGCTGTCTGCCTCAGCACTTGGTGCCTGAAAGCAGCTATGGGATGCTTGTGAACCAAGTATAAGGGATGGGCAGCATCTGCAGAGGGGCTCTTCCCTGGTCGACAGCCTTGGGACTTTTGCTTGCACTGGTTTCTCCTCAGGAGACCATATGTCAAAATAGGTGATGTACAGGGACTTTCTGGCCATGCAGAGCCCCACTCCCCACAGGGAGGGAAGGATGTGGCAGCAAATGTGCTGTCTTCTTCCATTAAAAGCTCTCTCTATGCTGGTGTTACTCCTGTTGTGCCAGATCTTTCCATTTTACATGATGGGATGCACAGAACAGAGTTAAAGCAGCTTTGGGTGCTTTGTCGAGTTCCTGTATGGGTAAGGATTTCCCTGCCTCTTTTAATTCTGCTCTTCTCCATGGAGGAAAAATGTTCTGATATTCAAACTTTAATTTTTGTTTGCATAATTTAACCCTGCTCCTCTGTTGGGAACCATACTACAAATTCTTGTCTCTTGGATATATATGGCCATCAGAAACAGTGTCTTTCTTGCTCACAAACAAAAAGCAAATCAATGGGAAGATCATAAAGGTTGTTAGCTTTCCTCACAACCATAAATCAACATCGTTCTGTAAATTAACATAAAAGAATGCTCCTATTAGGAATTTCATATTATATGCAGTCAAGCAATATTAAGTACTATATTTATGTCAAAGTCACTGATTAAAACATATTCTTGCTATCTGTAGATGACAACTATAACAGTAGTCACAGATGAATCTCTCTTTTGGGATGGACAACTTTGCTATCCTATCTCACTTTGATATTCCGTTTTGCAGTTTGGTGAAGAATAGACAGGGAAACCAGGACTATGTAGCACAACACACCAGTCTTGCTCGGGCTTTTCACTGGCTGTTAGTGTTCACTACTAGTTATAAATGTTGTCCTTTAAATTGGTAATTGATATATAAAATTTACACTCATTTACACTGTTTGCTTTTGGCATCATTAGTTGGCAAATTACAGTCTTTCCTGTGTTTTTAATACTTTGGATGCTGGTTGCAGTGATTCTGCCTCTCTTCTCTCTCTATTTTAGCATTCTTTAGATTGATGCTGAAAATTACATGTTATTTTTTCTTCCTTCATAAACCCATGTCACAGTGGTAGAAAGACCTCAGCTATTGAGATCAAAGGTTGGTAAACTTTGCTGGATAGCATGGCAGAAAGTTCGGCTGTGATGAATGGTGCTAGGACTTGAAATAAGAGTAGCAAGTCTAAGAGCATGAGTCACAGCGCTAGGTCTTCATGTCTGCAGAAAATTTGTGTGAACTGCTGGCTGAAAGCATTGACAATTTTCCATTAGTAATGAATTACAGTAGTAATTTCATTAATTTCTTCACCTCAGTCAGGATATGTTAGTGTAAGTTGCTTAACCAAGCATCAGAGGAGCCATTGCAGTTAACCTTTAGTCCTTTGCTGTGTAACCAGGACCAGTTAAGAAGTAAATTAGCGTAACATCCCTTTTAAAAAAAATTACTTTAGATAAGCAGCGGACATAATTTTTGCCTGTTTTTAATTTAATAGCAGGTTTATGGTTTTATGCAAAACCATTCACATTACATCTGACCCTCTGGGAGCTGGGTTTTTTCGTCTGTGTAATTTGGTGTCTTTAATAATCTGCTGTCTGTTAAATCCAGCACAGGCTTGATTAATGAATTGTGATGAACCAATGCATTAATTTACAGGTTTGGTCTAATACCCTAAAAGGCTACATCAGTGCTTCCAGTTATTAATGCTAATAAACTTGAGAGAAAAAGCAACGTGGGGAGGGGTAAGGCAAGGTAATATGTGACAAGTCTTGTCTTTATTCAGGCATTTATGTCTGCAGCTACTTTTCTTACAAGAGAACTGCAAAAGCCCTTGACAACACACAACATCAAATCAAGAACAGCTTAGTAGTGTTTAAAAATATTGTAACATTTCTGAAGCTGTCTGTCTGTGTTCCATAGTCAAATCCTTTTTCACTGCTGAAAGTCCTTATTCAGAATAGCTTTTCATGCTGTATTTTTAAATACTGCATAACATAGTTTTGAAGTCCTTTGCTGTTAAATCTGTGGCTGAAACACAATCTTGAATATGAATTTATCTGAAAAGTCACTCCAGAACCCTGGCAGGTGATAGGTAGGGTATGCATATACGGAGGCATATACATGAGAATGGCAGGTATTTGCCACTGACAAAATTTGCTATGACGAGCAACTCATTCCTAAGATGATATTGCGGCTTTTAAGATGATCCTTTGAAGACTTAAAATACATCTACAAGCAAAATTGCAAAATTTTATTTAATTTTTTTTAAAATCCTTCATGTGTCTATTGCATGTAATGATTCAGAAGAGCAGAGTGTATTCTGTTAATTCTCAAAAGAGCTGGTACATTGAGGAAAGGGAATAGTAATTGATTGATTTATTTTTTATTGAGAAAGTAAGGTTTGGGAATGGGATAGTAATATGGTGTGAAGATTTTAGGTTGGTGTAAAAAAAGTGTGAAATTTTGTCTTTGATGCTGAGCCCTTAGATCTTGAAAACATCTTAAAACAGCACAGAAGTTCAAAGAAGGGGCTGGGTGTCCTCTCTCCTTGGGTATTAGCTCACAATACTGGAGCTCAGACTTCTTCAAATTACAATTCCATCCTTGCCTTGTTCTGATAAATATACTCTAAGAATTATTATTTTAGACATTGATGTATCCATCTTTCTGTCTATTAAAATATAGCATGACGTTTAAAGCCCATTTTAGCAATCATGCCTCAGGCATTTTCTTTCTAGTGGGGCACAGGAATTTTCACTTGTCCTTGAGATAAATGACACTGGTATAGAATTGGCATCTCTGAGTCTTGCTTCAGCATCTATGGCACCAAAGCATTGCTGGAAACCTTGGCATGAGACAGAGAAATTAACACTGTTTAGGCTGGGCAAAATATTCCCCTATTTCTGTTGCTTCTTTCACTTCCTTACTGTTCAGGAGAGAATAATCTCTGCTACATCTTGGCTATTTTAATAGGATTCAGAACACACGATCATATTAGATACTGTACCTGAGGCAATCTGTGTTTAGACTGGTGATAATTACATGCAAAAGTCATTCAACAATGAGGCAATTAATGCTGATGAACTTTATTAAAGTCAGCTGTCAGCAATAGATATTGCTGGCAAGTTTCCTGATCCTATATTTATAATACTTTGAAATTCCCTTATGTTCTATTCTATAAAGCATTTCTATTTAATGGGTTAAAGAAACCCCAAGAAGTTTACCACCAGAAAATATTGCTGGCAACATATTTATATATGACACAAATATGAACAAAGGAGTCAGAAGTCAGCCTACCTGGCAGATTTACTCCAGTGATTGGTGTTTAACAAAGATGATGATAGACAGAGCAAGGCAAAGCCTCTAACTCTCTCAGCAGAGGAGAGGGAAAGCAGTCGATAAGGAACACAGGGCTTACACTTCCCCTTATTGTTGATTAACAAAGATTAAATTATACTTAATGTCAGATGTAGGCAGGCCATTGTAATGTGGTGTCAGTGTAAATTAGAAGATCAAGCCAGTTAGTGTCTGGGATTTGCAAAATTCTGGAATCTGGGTGCTTTGCTGCAGAGACATACTTTTGTGAAGTTCTTAGTTATTCTAATTGCTTGTATGGCCAGATTAATTTTCTCCGTGGAAAATTCCATTACAAAGCCATTATTCTTCAGAACAGAAAGCAGACAGTGACTCCCAAGATTTTTTTGCCCTTCTACAGGCAACTATGAAGTTGCAAGGGTTGCGCTGATGGGAAGGAATAAAGTGTCCTCGTCATTAAACTTTTTTGAATGTTGGAAAGGCAATGCAGAGCTGTGCACCTTTTGCTGTGGCTCAGTTGCTGTGACTTGGTGGACTACAGGTCAGGAACCACTGCTCTGACACAAGGGAGATGGAAAATATGAGGGTACAGACGTGATAGCTAGCATCACGTGTATTACGTATCCTTCTGTGGAATCATATATAAAGTCTACTAAATGTGGGAATAGTTTTAAAATGGCAGAAATAATGTTTATCTCTTTGCTAATCCAGTAAAATACATATAAATTGTGTGTCATAGAGCTGTTACGTGTTAGGTTTAGGGCAAGATCTTGCTCTGGATCCCCTGGAAGAGCTGTGCTGGCTGGAGCAGTGTAAGCCATCAGTCCAAAAGGAAGGACTCCTTTTGTCAGAAGCTTTCCCTCTTCTTTCAGGAATGTGATGGGAAACGCCAGTGAGGTATTTTTCTTCTTCGTATGTTTTCTCGTTAAATAAAAAGGCATTATCTTTAAGGCCAGAGATGGCCAGAGGAATATCCCTGTAGGTGTATGTGTTCTCCTTCTTTTCCCTGTTGGCCATGGTTAGAGCCCTTGCCTGGGTGCACTGGTGGTCTAAGTCCATGTGAGTCTTATCGCATTCTTCTTTTACTTGCCTGCAGCAAAATCAGCGTTGGCAGTCCTGCAGGGCGATGAGCCGCCGTTAGATACAGGTTCAGTAGCTGAAACTACATGGTATTTTCTATTTTGGCTGTTGTACTATGTTAATCACTGAAAAAAATGCACATCTGAGGAAAATCTGGTTATGATAGTTGAAAGAGTGTTGTGGCGAGTGTTAAGGTTACAAATGATGGTTCATGTGTACAAGCCTTTGGTTTCAGTTAGAGAAACTCTGGTATCTGGGATGAGGTTAAGTTTCTAGGGTGAGGTTGGAGACAAATCACAGCTGGATTTTGGCTTTTGGTTTTAATGTCTACTAATCTTTTTCCAGCAGCTGACAGAAAGATCATATTGAACTAGATGAGCTGTACAAAATTCCTGCTGTTTTAACCTGAAATCATATGATAGAAAGGTTGAGAGTTGGAAATGAAAAATGTAATGGAAAATGTTCCTCATGAAGTGTTGGAGGCAACCTGCAGCAGAGACCCAGCAGGAGACGGGCGAGAGTCAGGAAAGGCTCACCTGGGTCTCTCTGACCATGGAAAAAGTCTGGTTTTGCCTCTCTGGCTTTGGCTGCTTGTGTCCTTCAGAAGTGGAAGGAGAGGAGAGAGGGGAAAATGAAATAGGGACCCTAGGGACAGTGGGGATGTGAGGGCCTTAACACAGGGAGACAGAAAGGCGAAGGCAGTGGGTACTCAGGGGAGAGGCTGTGATGAAGAAGGAAGTTAACGCTGTGAAAAGAAAATGGGGGGGTCACCTCTTTCCCTCTCTGCACTGAAGCAGGTGACAGCAACTTGGTGTGGCTTTTACTTGCTAGCTTGATCTGTAAAGTATTTAAACATCTGTTACACTCTGTAATAACTCCTTAAATTGCTGAGGCACTTATGGTATAAGGCAATGCTGCAAACTGTGTAAACAGGCTTGTCTCTAAGTCAAATGTAGGACACGCCTGTGATTTTCTTACTTCTCCACTCTTTCCTGGGAGAAATGGCTTTTTCCATAAGATCAGTGACAGGCTGCCTGTTGAGCAGGTTTGTACGCTGACATTCCTTTCTGTGTTACATCAGTACGGGAGAAAAAGTGTTTAAAAAGAAGGATGCTAACAAGTGTCCAGATTAGGACATTAAGGCCTGGATGGAGGGATGACTAGGTGGATACCATCCCAGCTGGCTGATGGGTCTCGGAGGGTTGCGGGTGGTGGGTTGCACTCTGCATGTCACAAGGGGAGTACCAGGGGTCTATCATAGGACTTGGCCTGTTTGACATGCCCGTCAGTGACCTGGGGAGGTGGTGGAGTGCACTCTAATCAAGTTTGGAGGTGCCACCAAACTGGGGGAGGGACGCCAATCAACACACTCAAGGGCTGGGCTGCTCTTCAGAGAGACCTAGCCGGGGCGGAGGAGGGGGCTGCCAGGGACCTCATGAAATTTGGTAGGGACAAATGCGAAGTCCTGCTGTGGGGAAGGAGGAACCTCTGGGGTTCCCCTGGGAACTGTGGAGAAGTGCCTGGGGTGTGGCAGATGGCATGCTGAACATGCCCTAGCAGTAGTGAAGGCCGACAGCATCCTGGGCTTTGTTAACAGGAACAAAGGCAGGGAGCTGAGGGTAGTGATTATCCTCTTCTTCTCGGGACTTGCTAGACCACATCTTGATACTGCATCAATTGGAACCTCTGATAAAGGAAAGACATCCTTAAAGCAGAGTGAGTTCAGTGAAGGCTCACCAAGATGGTCTGGGGCTGGAGCCCTGTGAGGAGAGGCTGAGGGAAAGGGGCCTTGCTCAGCCTGGGGAGGGGATGGCTTCAGGGGCACCTCCCAGCTACCTGCCAGTGCCCGGGAGAAGCTTACGGAGGAGATGGAGCCAGGCCCTTCATGCTGGTGTGTGGAAGGGCAAGAGGCAGCGGTGGTAAACTGAGATGAGAGGGAATCAAGCTGATACAAGGAGGGACTTTCCCCATGAGGGTTGTCCAGCAGTGCAGTGGGGACCCTGGGGGGTTGTGCAGTCTCCATCCTTGGAGGTTTTCAAGACCAGACTGGACAAAGCCCTGAGTAACGTGGTCTGGCCTCAGGCTGACCGTGTCCTGAGCAGAGCTGGGACAGGATGGGCTCACATCGTCCCTTCCAACCTGAATTATCTGAGGGGCCTATGAAATGGCGGAGGGGAGGGGAAGAAGAATTGATCAAAATACATTGCTCAAAAATTCACTGGTGGACACTCGAATGCTGAGGCTCTTTAACATTTAGGTTTCAGATTTTCTGTGGACTCCCTGGAGCACGAAGCTGTTTACCCAGTGCAGACTTTTGAGATTATATTTAACCATTTGTATTTGTTCTGGTTGGCTAATTCCTGAAAATAACACTGTGGACTACTTCAGGTGCTTTTACTCCAGAGAGCCCAGTCCTGCTCAGTTCTAGTGCTGGAATGACCCTGGAGAGATTTGTAACTTGAGATCAGGATTTGAAAAGTGAGTCTCTTTTTCTTTATTTATTTTGGGGGTTTTATTTTTGTTATTTTTTGAAAAAGATTGATTTTGCCCACTAATTTTCAAAAAATTGTTAGTCTAAGCCAAGGTGCGTCTTAAATAATGTGCAGCTACACCGAAAGAGCAGACTTTCAAGAATACTCTGTAAAATGCAGGGCCACACTTTTTTGAATAGGAAGAAGCAAACAAAGCTGGGAAGAAGGTTGTAAAATTCAGCTGCTGGTGCCGCCTGCGCTCCGTGAATGAGCAAAAGCAACTCCTTTCCTAGGTGCAAGAGTGAGTCATGCCTTGTGCTCGGGTTCGTGATTTAGGCAGATGTGCTTTGCCTCACATTTTCGGCAGCTCCCCGCAGTCAGTTCCTGCGGCTCAGCGGCAGCGCACGAGCTGCTCGTGCTGTCCTAACCCCGCAATGTGTCTAAGCACTTAGAAACAGCATCCGGCCCTGTCTGTAGGGAGGAGGCAGGATTAGGAGAGGTGGTGGTGGTTTGGTGTGTCCTCACAAGGAGGTTATTGCAAGATACATAGGTCCAAGGGGTCACTGTGGGGTGGCCTGAGCTCCTGAGCTGCCCATCCAGCACTGAGCAGCAGCTCCCGTATTTTGTGCTCGGTGTGTCCAGATCTCTGTGTTTTGGGGATTAGAAGGATGTAGGAGAGAGCGTGTAGAGACACGACATGCAGGAGCCTGATGACCCCCAGACTGGGGTTTAGCACGAGCCCTCTTGAGTCTCTGTACAGCAGCCAAGTGCCTGCAAGCGCTCTGTCCCCCAGGGCTCTCCTGGTGCCTTTTGATATCAAGTAAGTAGCAATTATTAATCATTAGTTAGGGCTGAGTTTATTCACACTGTTTGCTTTCCTCACATTCATTCCTCCCTTTCTTGTTCAAATAAAGTGACATTTAGTAGAAACTTACAAAGGAGCTTTTTATCCCCCTTTCAGTGATTTATTTGATTTCACTGATCTCTCTAAATCATAATCAAACTGATTTTTGTAACCAGAAACTGTCTGATCTTACCACTTTCATTTTCCTGTGTACTGGAGGGACAGTTCAGGCTTGCAGAGCTCAACAGTCTTTGCTGGGACTAAATTTGGGGCCCGGCTGTGGAGCAGCCACAGCTTTCCTGTGTGGTGGAGGAGCGAGGCAGCCCCACGGGGGCTGGCAGCATCTCTTCCCCAGCTGGGGACACCTAGCACACATCCCACCCGCCCCTGCGAAGATGGACACTTCAGGGGTCCTCCTGGTGTCTTTGTTAAACAAGAGGTTCATTGCCTAAGAATTGCTGTACTGCACCCCAAATAGCATAGACGCCCTTTTAAACACAGCAAGGGGCATGATTTGAGGAAGTTTTTAAGAGGAAGTTTTTAATAGGATTCCCACTCCATGAGCAGCAGCTTGCCTGTCAAATCTTTTTAAAGACAACGACATTTTAATGAGAAGAACTGGTGTTTTTTTTAACATTGCCCACTTATTTTTTCCGCTCTCTGAATGCCAGAAAGAGGAAAAATCAGGTAAGAGTACAAAGGGAAGCCAGTCAGGACTGGACTTCCAGGAGGGCCACACTGAACAACAGACTGCACGGAGCCGGCAAGGGTAGTTTGCGGCTGCTGCGTGTACATACACATATACCTGTATGGGTATGTACTTGTTGGAGTGGGTCCAGAGGAGGGCCACAAAAATGATCGGAGGGCTTGAGCATCTCTCCTATGAAGACAAGCTGAGAGAGCTGGGGGTTTTCAGCCTGGAGAAGAGAAGGCTCCAGGCAGACCTTATAGCAGCTGTCCAGTACCTAAAGGGGGCCTACAGGAAAGATGGGGAGGGACTCTTTATGAATGAAGATAGGAAGAGGAGTAATGGTTTTAAACTGAAAGAGGAGACTTTTAGATTAGATATCAGGAAGAAATTTTTCACTATGAGGGTGGTGAGACACTGGAACAGGTTGCCCAGAGAAGTTGTGGATGCCCCATCCCTGGAAGCATAGAAGGCCAGTCTGGATGGGGCTTTGAGCAACCTGGTTCAGTGGGAGGTGGGTTGTAACTAGATGATCTTCAAGGCCTCTTCCACCCCAAACCATTCTATGATTGTATATATATATATATATGTATACACACACACCCCTATACCTAAAAATAACAAAGCTGGCGAGGCCGTTGCCGTTGAGTGCTGAAGAGCAGAGCACCATCTTTTTAAGCAGCACCTTCCCCGGGTTCCACTAGGGGCTGCTGGTGGACCGCGGCGGCGGTCGGGCTCCGGCTGCGGCTGCCTCCCCCCCGGTCCCGCCCGGCCCCCGCCCCGCGGCGTGCGGGGCTCTGCCCCTGTCGACCCCCCGCATCCCCCCGCCCTTCCCCCGCCAGCAAGTGTCATGCGGGTTTTAATTAATTCCCCATGCCGCTCGGGATAATTTTTTTTTTTTTCCCCTCTAAGGCATTAATACGGTGATTTAAACTTTCAGTCTGAACCCGTTTGTTTACTGGAAAGGCTCGACTGCCATTCAGCCTTAGCGATAATCTAAGGGTAACGTGTTTACAGGGGATAACCAACGTGTCTCTCTTTCTTAAGGCAGTATCAGTGAGATTTTTATCTTGACTATATACTAAAGACAGTGTTGTGGTGCCTGATTATTCCCCTTCCCGTGCTCTAGGATTGTTGATTTCTTTCTGCTAATTTCTTGTAAAAGAATGCCATGAAAATGTACCACTTTAACAATGAAATTCCTCTAAAATGCCGCAGAAATGCCTTTTGCAATGCCACCATTCAAAGGGTTGATCCACGACAGAGACCAACATTAGCAGTAGGCTTTGATTCACTGCTGAAATGTCTAAGATAATATGGCATTGAGTGATGCCATTTTTGTTTTCACAAGACTAATATCCCACTTGTAATGCTTAATGAGTTAACACCAGAGATATAGTAGATTGGAATAAGGAAAAGGCAAGGCTATACAGATTTCAGTGGAATTTATAAAGAGGATCTGGTGTCAAGCAAAAACTCCATGTTTTATGAAAGTGAAGTCACGGTAGTTACAACATTTTGACAAAAGGTTTCACCTACATAATTGGTGTCATTGCAGGTTCCTTCTGTTGGTGGTGTTCCGCAAGTCTTTTTTTCCCCCGACAAACTTTCACTGCCATGGGAAAAACTCAGAGCTTTGGGGAAAAGGAGTTTGTTTGTCCTGATTTTATTTTAGTTCTGGGTAGGCTTCAGGAGGTTTGTTAGTAACTGTGCTGAAAGCATGTTTGCAACTGTGTAATAATTGTGTGCTCTGTTGTCAAAAACCTTAACAAACCTTTAAGTGAGTCTAATTAAAGCAGCCTTTGATAATGGCAATAATAAAGGATTACTTTAATTTACACTGTAATGAAAGGAGTGTGCCATTAAACATTACAGGAAATAGTGGAACTACTTTTCCAGAGTAGATAGAAATTGCATGCTGTGCTTTTATGATCTCAGTGAAGTCCAAGCGATCCTCTTTCACGCCATCAGCAAGAACTTCAGAAATGAGGTAGTTCCTCCCTCTTTTGAGAGAGACGTGTAGTCCAGTTACCTTCTTTGGTGTTTCCAGCATGTGTTTCTTTGGTAAACCTTGCACATGCACCCCAAAACCCGAGCCTGACAGGTTTTGAGGTGTCTGAACACCAAGCTTTGGACTGGAAACATTATAGGTTTTTTTGTTGTTATTTGGTTGTTTTTTTCCCTTTGGAGTTTCTTTTGCTGTACTTTGTTTCTTGGTGTCTTGTCCATTAAGAGCCAGGATCGTTCCAGAGACGTGAAATGACAGCTTCTTTTTCAGAGCACGATTCTAGATACCAATAGGATTGCCCTTCTCAAGTAAACAGGTTGCCAGCCTGTGAAGAATGTCGGGGTATGATAGACATGTCAGCAGGACATATGGCTTTACACTGCAGGTTAATCACCAGAGAGCCTTGTGTCACTTCTCCACTTTTCTGCTGCAGGTTCTGGTTTCATTTTTAGAGTTTACTGAATTTTGTATTTATTTTCATGGGATCCTGGGTGAATCCTGAGTTTTATGTTTCTGAGAAGGGAACCCAAAAAAAGAAAAATAAGCAATGTACCCCACGTTATTTCCTAAGGTAAGTTAGAGCCCTGAAGTTAAGTTATATTTAATTTTCTAAACTTCCAGTGTTCCAGTGAATAAACATAGGAAGTGGCTGAAATATGACTAATTCACACATTGTAATACTCTTTAAATGGTTAGCTGTTAGAAGGACTAAAACTATTTATGTTTAAATATTGAGAAACAAGAATAAGATGAGAATCAGCAGCCTTTAAGCAAAATATAAAATGCTGCTGCTGCAGCTGGGACTCATGCTGATTCTGTGTATTGTAAAGAAAACACCATCATAACAATAATGATAATAAAAAAAGGATAAGGAACTAAACTGTGGATTCCAGGTTCACTTTTCAGTTCTACCTAACTCTTCGTAACTTTACAATGAAAGATTCAGAAATTGGAGCCAATTACCATAATATGTGGTGGTTTGGTGGGAGCATGTTCTACATCAGACAGTTAAAAGGTTTTATTGCTATTAGGAGCTTGTTAATGCCCTTGATAATGTCTCTAGTTGCTTTGTAATGTCTCTTGTTGAAGTATAGAATTCTTTTATCTTCTTATTACATTATGCAGAAACTTGAATTGAAACGATATTTGCAGGAACATTTAAAGTAGTGCATCAATCAGTTTCAAAGAAGAGAAAATGTTCTCAGAATAGCTTATAAAAGGATAACTGTCAGTTTTATTTTGGATGAACAAAGAAACCGACGTAAAAAGCACTTTATTGTAAAAGCACACTGTGCAATTCAATAAATATTCCATATAAATATAAAGGAAAAGAAAGTTCATAATTATCTGATGACTTGAATGTAATTTAAGTAATACTTCCAGAATATAGCAAGCAGTGAAGTACCTTCTTCTTTCCTGTGTATTTCTACCCTCAGATCAAGTCCTCGGTAGGAGATAGCTTAAATCATCTTGTTAATGATTTGAATGGATAAAGTATGGTTATAATTTAGCATTATCTTCCAGGAATGTAAAGCTCCTCACAAACCACCTCACTGCATTGGAAAAATAGCAGCAGCACCTTCCCTCACTCTCCTTTTTTTTTTTTTTGCCTTTTTTTTTTTTTTCCCCCAAACATGATTTCTTGTTATTTGTTTTCCCTATGGCATTTCTTACCTGCTTTAGCACAAGGTTATTTGAGTATTTATACATTTGGATTATAAGCCTTCTATATGACTTGGGTATAAAACACTTGCACGTGGTGTTATTATCCAGGAAAACAGTTGCAAATACTATGCTCCCTGAACCAGTAGTATCTTGCTAGACCACACAAAATATGGCATGTTGCAAATCCTGTCTTGTAGCCTGTAAACCACCAGCAGTTCTCCCTGCTTCTTTATTTTCTAAAAAAAGAAAAAAAAAAAAAAAAGAATATGTCAAATACTGCACATAGAGAATTGTAAATGCTCTGCTCACGCAGCAAATGCTTCCCAGGGAAATTTGAGTGTGTTTTGCCCTTTGGATCTGTCGTCTTTTCGGAATCCAGTGTTCACCCCTCAACTTCAATGGAGCAGAAGATTTCTAGTTTAATAACTGTATGTTTATTTCTGGAGAGTTTACAAAGGCAAAGAAGTAATTGACTGCTTTTGGTTTTTGTTCTGTTTTTTAATTTTATTTTGGTAACTAAATGCTACACACAAAGGATTTTTTTTTTAATTCTGAAAGGCTGTACAGTGTACACCTGCATTATTTAACTGTTTATTTTTCACTTATAAAACTTTGAAAAGACCATTTATTTTTATTTAATAATCATAGAAAAATAGACACACTTTGTTTATGCTCCATTCTCAATTCTCAGCTTCAATCTAGGTACTTCTTTAAACTTGCAGGTGATTTTTAAAATTACATGCTATTAAAAAAAATCCCCAAACAACTGTGGGTTTTAAGGACTTACAATAGTGGCTCCAGCGAAACCTGCTATAATTGGTCAATCAATTCTCAATATTCACAAGGTATTTAAGCTGAAATTGTATTTCCATGTTCCATTTGTCTACATAGGACACCCCTCCTTTATCTGCTCCTCTTTATATCCGTGGTCGTGGTCGTGGTCGTGCAGGAGCTCTGAAGGATGGGGCACCTAATGGTCATTGCCCCCCAGCACATCCCACCTCCTGTGCCTTCAGGTCCCCTGTTCTGTCAGGGCAGACACCTGCCTTTCTTAACACAGACGTAATTACAATACCCCTAAAAAGAGTTTATTTAATAACACTTAGAGCAACTTCTGGGAAGGAGCCATCGTGAGTTACTGAACCCTTGAGGAAGCAATAATTTGCAATGAGCAGGTTGATGGGTTGCACACATCTGTGTACTCTGCCTGGGAAAATAAAGGTGGTTCCCATGGCAACCGCCACATGGTACGTATGTAACATACGTTACTGGTGGGGCTGGGGCTTCATGCGAGGTCAGCCCTCCTCTGGTCCCCCCGTGTTGCAGGATCTATGCCTTCTGCTGCAGCCTGGTGTGCATCTCCATCCCTGCTTCCTATCTCCATCCCTGCCTTGCTTCCACGTTGCTCATCCTCTCTCTTAAAGAACACAAAACTTATCCCTGTGTTTGAAACCCCAAACACCCAAGGTAAACAGAAATCACAGTTTAAAAATACTGCACAGAAATTGTACCCAAGCCCACAATAATCTTGGGATCTTCTTACCAGAAGGTGCTGTTCTTCCAGACCATCAGCTCTTGCCTTGTTTGGGAAAGTATATTTATTTGCCTCAAATATATTTGTCTCTTAACGGCAGTTATTAATGGAGCAGACTTTGCTGGCCTGAGGGAAGTGTGAGGGGAGAGCGCGGTGCTTTCTCCAGGAGCATATGTCTGAAACCTGACTTGAGAAACATATTAAAAACACACAGCAGAAGCAGCTTATACTTTAGCATGGTCTGCTCCAAAACATAGATTACTACGACAAGTGTGATGTTAGCTGCTTTTGTTTTGCAGGGGGTACCTGGTAAGTGGATCTGATGCTGTTTCGAAGCAGGGCTTGTGTTCAGGGTGTTGCCGAGCTCGGCTTCCCACCTAGAGACACAAAAGAGGTAAAGTACAGGCCAGGCTTGGGGAGGTGGTGGTCAGGGGTTTCTAATCCAGTCCAGTTTAAACAGAAGAGACCTGTGGCATATAAGGAATTATACAAACATATGTAAAATTGTTACAGCTGGTTGAACTGTAATGCCTCTTGTGACATGTAAGGCTTTAAATAACTCTGAAAAGAAGAAAGGAGGAGGAACCTGGCTTTACTAGAGAGGAGTATTTTCAGATAGATGCTGGGAGGAGTAGAAGAAGTTATGAATAGATGTGACAAAGGCAACAACAAGATAGACGTTTGCATGATGCACAGAAAGTTGATCTATAGGAGGAAACACCGTGGCTTGGGTGCCAATACTGTGAACCATAAAGAACCTTAAAACTGAGGGGTGTTTCTTGTTTTACTATGCTATGACAAAGAAAAAAATAAAATAAAAAAACGTGTGTAGCAGTAGCAGCCACAACACCCAGCCAAGAATGAGATATATGGGGGGCTCTTCCCCAGTGTACCAGTCTTTAACTCAAAATGGAGGGGAGGCTTGCAAAGGGAAACTACGAGACTGAGGAGCCTTGTCCGGTGTTTGTGCTGGCTGCGAATGATGCTCCTACAGGTGTGACCCCACTTAAGGTATGAAACCTCTGGCCCAGGTACAGAGCATCACATCACTGTGACAGAACAGCGCTCAGTTCAGATTGCAGCAGAGGAGAAGTGATGTCTTAGCAGAAGAATTGAGTGGGAAGTGACAGCTCTCGCTGTAAAGAAAGTGGAGAGTGTCTAAAAGTTAAAATAGATTCTTCTCTGAAATGCCCATGTAGCTTCAATAGCTCCACGGGAGTTTTAGGATTACAAATGACAGCAAAATTTGTGCCATTCTGCATAATTGTATTCTCTACAAAGAAAGTTTCCTACATCTCCTAGCAAAGATGGTACTTTCATTAGAAGGAAAATAATTTCAAAATGACGTCTCTTTGTGCCAAGGATTAAAAAGGTCTAACAAGGAGTTCTAAAAAAATAATGAAACATTTACATTGAATCCTTTGGTTTTACAGGTAGAATAATGACACAAAAATAAAACAAAATTTTAATTGATGAAGGGAAGGGGAAACATCTTAGTTCCTGACTTGTCACTGTGTTCATCCTCTCTCGTAGCTCCCACTATTTTCACTGGCAATATACAGAACTATATTTGTCTTTACTGAGGTTCAGCTCTGTTAAAAACAATCCAGTTTTATCTCTAGCTAGTGTAAGATTTCAGTTTTTCTTAATATGGGTCTCCCATAGTCAAGAATGAACCCAGAATGTCTTGGTTTGGCATTGGTTCAATCCCTTGTAATTTTATTAATTTAAATTTAGTCACAGGCAGCCCACTTAGGAAATGCCATCCCTTTTTGCCCCATCGCAGCCTAGAAATTCCCCGTGATCACTCAGTTGTCGTAGCTGGAGAGCACGAACCCTCTGTGCTCAGCGTACAGTTCCAATTGCCATGTATGGACATTTCTAATTACTTTGGAGGCGCTCCATTTTGTAGTGCATGCATAATTAGGTAGTTATTTACATTTTATTTTAGCATCTTTTCTAGCTGGTGCACTAATGAAATCCCGTTGTGACATCAGAACCTTCCTGTTGAAGTGGGTCTTCCCTTCAGGGATCAGCCACCCTTTTAAATTAATGAGCTGCTTTACAGAAATGGCTTCATAATTTTATGTGCAGTGTCTGCAAGGAAAGGTATAAATGGCCTGACTCTGCTCTTAGGGTCTGATCCAAAATCTGTTGAAATTAAAAGAAAATCCCCCACTAGTATTGCATGCTTTGGGTCATCTCTTATGTGGATTTTTTATTTCACGTGTTTACAATAACTCAGTAAAGGAAAAGCGTCCTTCAGCCTTCACACACATGAGCAGAATTATGGCTGGGAAGGAATGGGTGGTTCTAGGGAAGATGATGAGCCTTGGAGCTCCCAAAAGTATAAGATGGGCTGTAGGTAAGAAATAGTAACATCATATTACTAAAAAACAAACTTGTTTTTCATTTGAAGACTGAGAAGAATATAGGAAATACAGTTAGTCTCCCACAGGAGTGAGCTTCTTTTCAGGTGTTGTTTTGGTAAAAAACTTGAAAATTTTGAATCAACTTTTTTTTGTTAGACCATCTGTGATAACATCAGTAAAACTTTAAGCACCATCTTCTCTCTCTGCTCACATCCAGCACATCCTGGATTTTTTAAGTGTAATTGAACCAAAAAAAAAAAAAGGCAAAGAGAGAGAGAAAAGGTGTTGCTTAGCAACGGCCTCATTCAAATGATCAGAAATTGGTATACTTGCTGGAATTTGGGAGACATCTCAGGGAGCTTGCCAGGTACACAGGCTGAGGAGAGAAAGGAGCTGATGTCCAAAATGGAGAAGGAAACCTCTACTGCGTTCAGTTTAAGTGTGTGTGTACACTTGATTGCACTTGGTCTGAAACACAGTTCTGATTACCTAGGTTAAGCACATTTGGGCTTCCTTGTGTGCTGTCGATCATTGTTTCAGTAACGGAGGACTTGTTTTGAGGGAGGTAAACGTGGGTAGTTTCTTTGTGATATTTGTAAACTTACTTATTTTCCTTCATTTTTAAGCATGCTTATCTTCTCTGCTGTCAGCCTGGTTCACTCAACAAGGAAGCTTGTCGTCTAGACAGCACTTTTCCTCTGGTAGAGCAGGAGGACCCGCCAGGTGATGGGTTTGCAGCACCAATGTCTGTCTGATGTTTTCTTGCCTGAATTCCCTTTTGAGAGTCCAACTCAGTGCAGGGAAAAAGAGCAAACCCATAAAATGTGTATACTGGTTTGTCTGGGTGGAGGAGTATGTGGAAAGGAGTGGGGGAGAGCAGGGCTTGAGCGTGAGTATTCCTAAGTGGAATCCTGCACATGCCATTGTCTCTTTCTCCTAGGAGAGGCAGCCTTTGTGCTGAACACCTGGGAGAGCAACCTGGTTGCTGGGTAGGATGTCCACAAGGCACAGTGGAGGGCTGTCCCATGGCATTTTGGCCACGAGCTTCAGCCGTAGGTGTTTTTTTGTCTCCCTGTAACACTCTCACTGCTTTGTGCAGTGGTAGGTTGACCACCTCACTATTGGGCTGCCATGAGGTTGTTGTTTTGTGACTTAGATTCTTTCTTTTTTTTAACCTTTGGAGGTTCCCTCCCTTTCTTTCCATAGTGTATGAGGAAAGAGAGACAAGTGACTCTAATTTCTCTCCTTATACACTTGATTTGCTCTTCAGCAGCCTGGGGAGAGATCTCCAGCCTGAGGTCAGGCAGGATGAAGAGAACATGTGGGACTGGTACTCCAGATACCCAGACTGCAGGAAGAGCACCCTTGAGCGTGCGTGTTACCCTGGTGTCATGGGCTAATTAAGCTTCTTCTGGTTTCCTCAGTATTAATAGGGATTTCTTTAATATCACTGCAAATAATATTTCTAATACTGGTTGTTCTTCTGTCTGGAACCTGACGGGTGGATTTCTGTGCACTGCAAGAGCTGGAGCAAGTTGCCTCTTTGTGGCAGCGTCACCTTAAGTATATACACTCTCTGGTACGATACAGGGAAGGAACTGCAGAGGACTGAATGAAACACCACCTCTTTTTCAAAATGGGCCATCACGTTATTCCTGCCAGTCCTGATGCTTTTTGGGAATGGCTGCCTTTCCCACACAGCTCTGAGTAAGATGACATGCAAAGGAAAAAGTAGTAAATTTTCCATTGCGCATCATGAAGAGCTCCGAGAGAGGAAAAGTGACAAGGGCTCACAGGCACTAAGAAGGAAACTAGTTAAAATTCTGCAGCTCATTCCCTTTGTAGGGGTAGAATCCCACCCCTGTGTGGATTGACTTGCCAATTCATTTGCAGCAACAGTTATAAAATGCAAATATTTATGAATCACTGTATATGTTGTAATCTTACTTCCAAAACAAACACTGCTTTGTACTGTGGCTCCTAAGTGCTGTGAGTCAAGAGATTTTCCAGCATTTATCCCATTTTGAGCAATAAACTGCAGGGAATAAATGCTGCTAGTCAGACCGAGGGGTGGTGCAGGGACTCCTGGAGCATCGTGTGCTCCTGGCAAGTTGTTGTCTCCATTCAACAAGTGTTTGTAAAGTACTCAAATTAGAGTTTAAGTTGGGTTTTTTAAGTTATTTTATTATTATTATTTATTTAATTTTTATTTAGGCAAATATCATAGCCAAGCAGGTGGTAGCATTCTTGTTAAACATGGCTTGTAAGCCCTGGCCAGGGTCTCTGCACAGGCTGCTCTCTGTCTCACAGGCAGGAGCCACCCTGCCCGTGGCCACTGGTGTGTCTTTTGTCCTGAGCTTGGGCGTGGATCTCAGGCTATGGGAGTCGCAAGGTGTCCCTGCTGTCTGCTGAGATAGCTTGAGGTAGAAATAGCTGAGATGGGATGTGAAGAAGACTGAGGGGACTGTGGAGGTTTAGGATTTTGGCTCCTGTGTGCTGAGCCCCTGGGACGAGGAAGGATGCGCTTTGCATGCTCAGTGTTTTTAGGAAGGTGTGGATTTGCAGTCAGAGTGGGATGGATCCCTGTCAGGTGGGTGTTTGTGCCTGCGTGAGATGGTGTTTGCTTCTGGTGGTGGTGGCAGGGCAAGTCCCCTCGCCTCCACTGCTGCCCTCGCGGCAAACCCCTCCCTGGCAAACCATCCCGCTGTGCTGCACCGAACGGGGGACTCTCCCCATGACCAGGGGTATTGGAAAGCCTTGTGAGGGCGAAAATCACTTGTACTGATTTTGAGAGCAAGCAACTTGTGATCCAATATATTGGCAAGTGGCAGGAAATAAAGTTGCTGCCATAAAGTTATACAATGAATATCACTTTACAGGATGAATTCTGGTGCCTTGTCTTGATTATATTTCTCCCTATAAGAGAAAATATTGAGGCTTTTAAAAAGGGTAGCCTGGCTGCAAGGAGCTGCTTTATTTCTGCAGCAGTTGATAATGGGGTTGTGTACAAATACTAATGGTTTGTGTGAAGCCTGAGTATTTCAGGAGCTGGGTTAGTTACAAAGATTAAGACCAGGCCTGATAGACAGGTACAATGTCCTTTATCAAAATACAACACAATAATAAGAGAGAGTAAATCAAAGTATATGGAGGAAGCGGATTCTTTCATTGTGGAAAATATCTCAAGCATTAATCACTAACTTCCTTTTGTTGGATAGATGCAAACATGACAAAGGAGGTTATTTGCTTCCAAATTACAGTGCACAGTGTTTTTTAAAAGGAAAATTCGTCCCCGTGCAGAAGGCCACCACGCTAGGTACTGGCCTCTGAGTTGAAGATTATTATGGACTTCTTAATTTGTCTCTATTTGTAATTAAGCTCATCACATAGAGTTTGAATAAATCAGGGTATAAATGAAGTTATATGATATGTGTGTGCCCGTAATACTAATATGTTATATATGTCTGCTCTATACAGCCACATGACACAGTGTATTTATTAAAATCTAGCATTTGTATATTCCTATAATGGCAGATCTTTTCTCAACTGCTCGTGAGCCTGGGGGTATGTAACATCCGTTCATCATTGTACTCTGATGAAACACTGATAAAAATGAAAATGCTGAAAAGAAATGTGGACCTTCAGTAATATGGGAAGCTACAATTTCAGGGGCTAATACATTTCTGTATCTAATAAATTGACTTATGCCTTTGCTTATTTTCAAAGAGTTCCTCTATAAAATAGCGAAGAATATGTAGTCTCTGTATGCACAGTAAGGCAGAGATAACACTAAGAGCTAAAAAAAAGAAAAAATGTAATACAATGTAATATGTATTTAAGATGGAAGGAAATAATTTGAAGAAAAAACCCCCTTGTTTGATAATATACCTACTTGGCTCATACCCAGTGCTTTGCAATATTCTTAAAAAATGGTGTTTACTTAATTATAAAATCATAGCAGTGAAAAACGGGAAAGTCTGGTAATGTCTGTGGTAGAAGAGGTTTAGATCTCTTCACTCTGTAATCCTGAGGGTACTCACTTTGTGTTCAGTTTGAGTGCCTGGAGACAGAGCGACTCAAATCATACTATTGCATGTCACCTGTTCACAGAATCACAGAATTGTAGGGGTTGGAAGGGACCTTTGGAGATGATCTAGTTCAACCCCCTGCCAAAGCAGGTTCACCTAAAGCAGATCGCAGAGGAACTCATCCAGGCAGGTTTTGAATATCTCCAGAGAAGGAGACTCCACCACCTCTCTGGGCAGCCTGTTCCAGTGCTCTGCCACCCTCAAATTAAAGAAGTTTTTCCACATGTTCAGATGGAACTTCCTGTGTTCCAGTTTGTGCCCATTGCCCCTTGTCCTGTAACTGGGCACCACTGAAAAGAGTCTGGCCCCATCCTCTCGACACCCACCCTTTAGATACTTACAAGCATTGATGATCCCCTCTCAGTCTTCTCTTCTCCAGACTTAACAGACCCAAGTTCCTCAGCCTTTCCTCATAAGAGAGATGCTCCAGACCCTTTGATCATCTTCGTAGCCCTCCGCTGGATTCTCTCCAGTGGTTCCTTGTCTTTCCTGAGCTGGGGAGCCCAGAACTGGACACAGTACTCCAGATGGGTCCTCAACAGGGCAGAGTAGAGGGGGAGGATGACCTCCCTTGACCTGCTGGCTACGCTCTTTACAATGCACCCCAGGAGACCATTGGCCATCTTGGCCACAAGGGCACATTGCTGGCTCAGAGCAGTGTTGTTGCAGGAGACTCTGCGTCTCTGCACGCAAAGTGCTTTTGGGTGACTGGTCCTGCCGGGTGCTGTGTGCCCGGCTGACGGTGGCACTCGGGGCCGAGCTGTGCTGGACCCTGCCTCGGTTAATGTCTTGCCTGGGGGGCTCTGGTGGCTTCTTGCTTTCCAGGCTGGTTTTGGCTGCTCTCATATATTTTCCCAAGAAGTCAGACTGTTTAAGGAATAAATAAAAGTTTGGACTACAAAATCTAGCCACTGTCAGGAAAGATGACGAGGGGCAATAAATTGTGGAAAGTCAGGGCTTTTCAAACCTTTTTTGTTTTTGTGGAAAGCAATAAATACTTCTTTTTGATTTTGGAAAAAATGGTAAAAAATCTACTAAAAAATCATTTTTTTTTACTGAAAGACCATGAAATGGTCTGAAAAGACACCCTTTATTTTATTGGGTTATGTTTCTGACAATTTAGCTTTTGGAGAAAAAGACTAAACACAATAAAGTTGTTGCTGTTTTGAGCAGTCTTGTAGCAAATAGGTAAACAGAAGAAAGCAACTATCTTCCACATTACAGTCATCATTTTATTTCTTGGAGCATAGGAAATGTAACGAGGAGAAAATTGATCATGAGTTATTGGAGGGAATAATCCACGTGCAAAAAAGAACATTCATGCGCTTTCTGAAACATGATGGCTGTTAATGCTTGCTGAGAATGTCATTTATTGTCAAATACTGTAGTAGTATCCCTTTGCTTTTATCAGGTCTGACAACTTCACAGGTGTTGGGTACAAAGACAGACCTAAAACCCGCCAGTTATGTAATACAGAAAATAGAACAATTTCTGTGACACAGTCCAAAATCTTTTTCTTCAGCTATCATGTGGTGTCTCTTTTCTTCTTCCTTTTTTTTTTTTTTCCTTAAGCCAGACTGCTGAATGATGAGGACTGGGTTTGTGCTTCATCATTTTCTCTCACAGGAGCAGGGAAGCACAATGCGTTTTATTTCATGTTATTAGCTGGGCTATCACTGGCTTGCTTCGTGATTGCAGGTCTTTTCCTCTTGTCTCATTGTTTTCTGTCATAATGGAAAAAGCACAGTGGTGATGAAGCAAGCAACCAGCCATCAGGATGGGATGTAAAGGCAGTAAATTACGGTAGAGCAAGAGGATCTGTAAAGATCTCTTGCTCCCCTTTGCAGATATCTCTATTATTCTACTGGTCCTTGGAGGTGATATGAGAAGGGAGTAAAATTTTCAATAGGACTGTTGGCGGTTGCAGCACATTATTGCACATGCATGCATGAGAGAGAATATTCCTGTCTCCACAGCAATATTCAGTGCCATATATCATCCTGTCTTGCGAGTGGTTATGTACCCGTGCAGGAGTCCTGGAGTCCTGCAGCTGGACCTGCTGCAAGGAATGAAGGTTTCCAAGAAGTGCTGTGGTGGTTCATATGCTGTCAAAGGGATAGCTTAGAGTAAGCTTTGTTTGAAAATGCACAGGCCTAGCAAAGAATCTAGAAAGTCTTCAAATCAGGGGTGTAATAATGAATGAAATGGGTGATTCACCTACTTTGAATGTATGAGATGTGGGCACATTGCACAGCCGGAACCAGGAGCAGGTCAAGTCCTTCTATCAGTATTTGCCCTCGTTACTCCATGGTTGGCAATGTTTTGTAATGACTACTGGGCTTGTATTCTGCATTCAAAAATGGAAAGGCAAAAATATAGATTGTCTAATCCTTCATAAGGCTGCTGATTTATGAAAACTGCCTGAATATTACTTACAAGTGCTTATTTTGAATTTGTCCATAATTGCTCTCCAGAACAGACATGCTTCCCTGAAATGTGCAGAGTTGGCCACAGGGACAACTATACAACGATTTGTCCTTTGTGTTTTTGGTTTTTTTTAACTTAAAAGTTTGAGCTGCATAAAGTATTTTCTGTTTCCTGATTAAAACAACCAATGTGTATCTTCTCAGGACTTAGACTTCCTAACCATGTTGCTGTTTTAAAAGCTAATTTTTACATGCAGGAGAGGAATAATATATTCAAAATTATTGTGGTGTGTACCTGCAATTAAGTAATAGTGTCTGGCCTGTGCCATTATCTCTCCAGAGGTGGGCATATTGGGGCAGGGTAGAAGAAAAATCCCAGCTAAGAGTAGAGAAATACAAATATTCTGGTCCAGAGGAACATGTCCATAAACAAATATTTCCTAATGGAGTTCATAAAACTATTGATTCTGAACTGGTGAAGGGTAAAATTGAGCCTTTATGCTTAGTTTTCCTGGGAGTAATTGTCACAGCAGCTATGAACTGAAATGAAGTATTGGTAACTACACGATTTGTAAAACCCTTCACTGGGGTAAAACACCTCTTGTTTGCATGGGAGTGTAATTATGCTGTATGTACCTGGATGTATTGGCCTGTAACATCGTCAATAAGAGGTGATGCTCTGTCGACTTTTGAGAAGTTAGCAACCTTCAGGGACAAAATATAAGGATGGAAAAGTATGTAAAGAGAAAAGGCTCAGCATAGACTTCAGTGACAACTAGCTGACTCAAGGCAAGAGAGTGGAAGGTCAATCCCTCTGAGAGCGCTTTAAAAAAACATACTCAAGGACAATACCAAAAAGTAGTACTGCTGTGCTGTGTTTAATGTGACAAATAAAAGATAAGACTGAGCATCCAAGAAACATCAAATCAAGAAGGAAAAAATTGGTCCAGAACAGCAAAATGATGAGCCATGGTACAAAAGAAACAAGAGCCAGTTTTAAAAGAGCACCAAAAGCAAGAACTGCCATTCTAAAAACATATTATTGAAAATGTTTGCTGCAGCACAGCAAACAGTTTTCCAGCATTGTGTAAGCATTTAAAGAACAATGCAGTACTCTGGATCATAGGCTCAACTAATTTTTTGTTGTATCCTCTGGTGCTAACTTCTTTTGTGCTTGAATTTTAAAATTCCTGCAAGTAGCTTCTCAAGTTAATCTTATGTACTCTGAATTGATGAAGTGGACAAATATTCCATTATTTAATTATTTAATTATTCCATTTATTCCATTCCAGTTTTTCCTGGTTAACTCCCTAGAGAACACCAGAACAAACTTTCGTATTATCTCTGTATTTCTCTGTACTCAGTAGACTTTATTAAAGAACTGGCTGTTGCAACCAACCCCAATGCTAATCACTCTGCATATGGATGGGCAGCCTTTAGGTAGATCTTTAATTTTTGGATTTCATACGTTTTCTGGACTGGCTAGAGCATCTTCTGGAGGAGGTTATGGATTTTCTCCTCATTAAACCAGTCCATAACCTTGCATATCTCTGCGTATCCTAATTGTCATTAATATCCTAGCAGTGACCCTGTTCTAAAGTGTTACACTGTCTTTAATTTTCCTGCCTTCTTTTAAATAGCAATGGCTCTATTTGCACATAATGTGGAAACTTGGACTCAATTATTTAACAGGTTGGGATTGGACTGAAGAAGGAAGTAGGACATTCTGGTGTTTTAGGAGTGGTGAAAAGCCAAATAATGATTTGGACCTTGCGGTGGAAGCACATTATTATCTGTAAGGAGACCATGACTCCTACAGGGGATGGAGTGGTATCTGTCAGATTTGGAACAATAAATTTATGGTTAGGCTGTCAGAAGGGAAAAGAAGAAATGTGTCTGAAAAAATAGTGACTGAGCATGCCTTAAAAAATTAATCACACTAAAGAGATAGAAGCCCCATTTAAGTATGGCTTTCTGAAAAGCAGGTGTCGTCTTCTAACAGCTTTCTAACAGATGACCAGAACATAATAGCCATTCCATGTTATTATATACTGTGCTCAGCTCCTCAGATTTTATTTTTTTTTTATTTTTTTTATTTTTATTTTCTGAATTATGCAAAACCTACCTGTCATCCACCAGCAGTCTATTTTGTCAGTGTTTTGGAGCAGTGTTGCTCCCCATGCTGTGCACCACTAGTGCAATTTTCTTGCAAGCAATCCTTTTAGGAAGTGCCAAAAATTTGAGTCTTAATTTTGTAGATGCCATTTCAATCACATTTGTGCTTTTCCTACTGTCATTCAGGAGCTCTTTTGTGCTAGTTGTTAAGCACTTCATACACACAGTTATAGATTGAAGGATTTTGGTGCTTGAGCTCTATGTATTATTCTTTGTTTATGGAGAAAGGCAAATGCATCCCTAGATTAAACAAGGAAGAAGAAAGGAGAGAGGCTGAGCCAGTGAGGAGCTGGGGAAACAGGTAACACGATGATCTTTGTAGCACTACAGCCTTTTCTGCTTCCAAATGGAAATCCCTTTCCTAATGCAATGAGCATTGTGGCTTTCCTGGTTTGGGGGAGCCCCCCCTTGCTGTGTGCCTGGACTGTGATGGCTGTGGGTGGCGGCAGTGGCTCTGCCACATCAGCCCTCAGTGAGGAGCTTGAGGGCGGCCCCCCTTGCCTCCGCTCCCCAGGTCTTTACCTCAGCACCTGGTGTTTCCTCTGGTGCTTCTGCTTAGACACACTCAGCCAGGCAATAACACTGGCTGGGACAGTAAGTGGAGCATTTGTGATGGATACTGAATGCATGAAATGTTTCCTGGTGGGACGGGAGCCTGGGTGTCTGCAAGAACAGCACTTTGAAGCAAAGAAAACTCATACTGATATTTCTCTCTTAATATATTAGAAGTTGTGTCGTAAGTACAACTCAAAAGAAGTTTTTAATGGCCTTAGAAAAGGCAGACTAAGAAAGAAGACTAACAGAGATATATATGTTGTAAGTTGTAGAAGTTGTACATCTTGTGGGGTTTTCTTTTTTTCTCTCAGATTGGCACTACTTGTACTGTAATGTCTGGCAGATCCAATCTTTTAATTTAGCTGACCAATAGAAATATGTGTCACCATAAGCCATTTAGACTGAAATGAAAAAAAAAAATCCACCACCCCTTTGGGTTAAAATCATTTTTCAAAGTACAATTTTGAGAATTATGTATAGCCTTAAGCAAGTCTCATTGCCTGATCAGACTTGGCGAAGAGTGACTGGGGCAGTTTGCCTGGCCCAGAAATGGAAAATGATGCTGTGAGTGTTCAGAGTCTATGTCTCTGGCAAAAGGAGGTCATAATTCTGAAGACATAGAGTTTTTCTACCTCCATAAATACTTATACTTATTCTGAGGGTGCGAATTAAGAAAGCAGGTGTTATCCTTTCCTCCCCCCCCACCCCATCCCAAAAGGATGAAGAGGCTGTTTGAAGAAGCAGAGGCTTTAGGTATGACAGTAGAGTCAGTTACGCTAGGAATACTGAGGATTGATTTTATAAAAGTTAATTCCTCTTCCTTTCAAGGACTGAAGGTTGTATACAAGGGCACGAGAATATATTGACTGGCTGGGAATGAATGCAGGGTTTAAGGAGTCTGAGATGCTTTGTGACACATGTCATTTCTGGAAAAATGAGCCATCCAGAAAAACAGTTTGTCTGCCCTGATGTGCCAAGGAACTTTATGTATTGGCAACAGTGATGGAGTGAGAGTGCAACAAAAGCTAAGCATTGTAAAAGACTTGAATTTTCATGAGGGACACAAGCAAACGACAGTCAATGTTGTCTGAAACACAGATCGTCGAAGCTGTGCTAATTTAGTGGGTCTAAGCAGGATGCTGGGGTAGGTACTGTAACCCAGGGGTACCAATAACCAAGCCGAGAACTGTTACAATCCACTCAGTTACATAAGCAGCCAAAAAGGAAGCTTAGGAAGATACAGAAGATTGTTGTTCTCCTTTTTTTTTTTTTTTTTAATTTTTATTTTTTTGTAACTAGTAGTTTATTATCAAAAGATGTTTTCCTCTAGGAAGATGAGAATTTTAGCTGCCTGAGGTCCGATCTCTTTTGGGGTTTTTTGAAACTAATCTTTTTAGCTCTGTTATCCACAGGTTCAGGAACCATTTCCACCTGATGGTGGCTTGGGTTGCCTCCTTCTTAAGGTTGCAAATCTTCCCTATCTCCTCAGCACTTTAAACATTTAAGGAGAGAGTGATTTTTTGCTAGTCTCTACCCACTCTGCAAACAGTTATCTTTGATATGCTTAGGCTATCTTTGATCTCATGTCCCGGAATTGGTCTTTCCTGTTCAGGAGTAGAACAAATATACTTAAGCTCAGCCTAAAACTGAAAGATGGCCAATGGCTCTGTTTGTTTGGACAGCTTCTAAAATATCTGCTTGCAAAGGTAATTCTGCTGATGCTGCTTCTTCTGACTTACAGATAGAAGTCTGCTGTTCTTGCCTTCATTCTGGCAGGGTGGAGGGATGGAGGTGGGTGTGGCAGCAATGGATGTAGTTTTTGCAGTTGTCTGTTATTTTGTTGAGGGAGAGGTATGCATTCATTGAAGCAAAGAGAAGAACACAGAGAAAGAGAATACTGCGGGGGTTAAAGTAAAGCACAGGAAAAACATAAATGTAAAAAACACCCCAACCCCCAAATTGCTAGCATTAGTGAACCTCCAAGTTATGGCTCTAGTTTTCAGCTAGCTTCATAGACCATTTCTTATCTGATGTTTTGTTGTAAGCTATCCAGTCTTTCTTCATATCCACATGGACTGACTGAATGCAGCGGTTACCATGATCTGCGGTTTGGGGGCTTTTAGTTGGACTCCCTTCCTTTGTGCCTCTTCTAGTGCAGTATTTTGCATTTGACTTACGCAACAGGGAATCTGATCTCTTTTTGTTTGTTTTTTTTTTTTTTTTTTTTGTTTTTTCTTTTTTCCTGTTGAGCAAAGGCTTCTGTCTTTTAATTGTGCTTTAATGTAGAACCAGTTAAAAGAAAAAAAAACAACCCAAAA
>KZ505659.1:1133280-1154986 GCA_002844005.1 Limosa lapponica baueri
TTCTTATCTGATGTTTTGTTGTAAGCTATCCAGTCTTTCTTCATATCCACATGGACTGACTGAATGCAGCGGTTACCATGATCTGCGGTTTGGGGAGTTTTAGTTGGACTCCCTTCCTTTGTGCCTCATCTAGTGCTCTATTTTGTTTTTGTTTTTTTTTTTTTTTTTTTTTGTTTGGGTTTTTGTTGGGTTTTTTTTGTTTGTTTTGTTTTTTCTTTTTTCCTGTTGAGCAAAGGCTTCTGTCTTTTAATTGTGCTTTAATGTAGAACCAGTTAAAAGAAAAAAAAACAACCCAAAAAAAGATGGGTGGAGGCATCTTTCCTGCTGTGATACATATGGACTAGCACTGGACATCATAGCAGGGTGCACGTCCCCTGCTATACTGGTACTGTAGGACTAGTGGGATGTGGGAAATTTGGGAGCCATAACAGACGAAAACCTGATGTTAGAGGTTAAATCTCTGAATGTTTATTCTTCATTCCCTACTACACTATGAAAAATTTACCTTCACTCAGGAAGCAAAATATGCACGCAAAGTTAGAGCTTCAAAGTTAATGGTTTTGGCATTATTTTCCTAATACAGGAGCCAATAGTCTTTTTATTAAATATGCACAGTGTCTACACTTCTTTATTTTTTGAAGAAAAACACATTACTTTTCTGAATACAGAGGTAATCAAAATTCAGTCAAGTGGGATGACTCTGTAAGTTCTGACATCAAAGGGCAATAGGTTTGATTGATATCAGTCAGATGGCAATATTGTTTGAAGAAATGTAGTCAGAAGACTGGCAATTTAAAGGCTGCAAAAAGTTAGGGGAGATGTGAGTGCAGTGTTCCATACTGATTTCCAGCGTACACGACTGCGTATTAGAGAATTGGCAGTAACATGGCATTCTTGTCTCAGACACACACATCGTTTGAAAGGACGGAGAGGAAGAAAATCAAGCTTCTACTTTTCAGGCAAGACAGTCAGTGGGGCATTAAAGACACAGTAGTAAATAATTATTTTGTCCTTGTGTTCCTTGCTGCATGAGACTGCGGTTTGCATTTTGCTTGAAATATATAGAGCATGTAATATTACTGAGCATTAATAAGCAACAAACAACTTTTTCTTCTTTGTCATAGGTTTATTTGTGGAATAGTATTGATTTCCCTGTCTGCATACAGAGAACAACGACTCTGTTACGTCTTTCTGACAAATACCAAACATTAGCTGTACAGATACAGTTGGTTTTACTCTATTTCCCTGACTTGTTTTTTTTGTCTTTATTTCTTAATGTAAGTAATGGAACAATGTCCTTTTACTGTAAACGGTTCCTTTGCTGAATATGTCACCCAGTCACTACTCCCTGCAGGGTTAAAAACAATGGAGACAGCTACCGACAGGATTAGAACATTGCCAGCAAAGCAGAGTGAAAAGAAATAATTACAATTACTAGAAAACATTTTCTACCACTGGCAAAAGGTACCAAAATTGCATCAAAATGATTATCAAAAATAAAACATTATAATAAAAAGTTGTCATAGATAATAGCTGTAGAATATCACAAGAATTCAATGTTGATGTAAAAAGACTAAAGGCTATCAAATAAAAGCTTGATATCATCTCCCTTATGAAGAAAGGCTAAGAGAGCTGGGACTCTTTAGTCTGGAGAAGAGAAGGCTGAGGGGAGACCTTATCAATGCCTATAAGTATCTCAAGGGTGGGTTGAAGGAGGAGGGAGCCAGACTCTTTTCAGTGGTTCCCAGTGACAGGACGAGGGGCAACGGGCACAAGTTGGAACATAAGAGGTTCCACTCGAATATGAGAAAGAATTTCTTCACGGTGAGGGTGACAGAGCACTGGAACAGGCTGCCCAGGGAGGTTGTGGAGTCCCCTTCTTTGGAGATTTTCAAGACCCGCCTGGATGCAGTCCTGAGTAGCATTCTCTAAGCAATCCTGCTTTGGCAGGGGAGTTGGACTAGATGATCTAAACGGTCCCTTCCAACTCTAAAAAAATTCAGTGAAAAATTCAGTGAAATCATTTGATGTATAAATGCCAAACTAGTCATAAACATTAACTTGAAATATACTGGTCTGGGAGGAAGAAGCAAAGATATAATTGAAGAATTTCACATATCAAGGTAGTTCTTAGAATAAAGTAATTATTACTGCTAGTAGAGATATGCCTAGAAATCCTGACTTTCAACGTGGACATCACTACAGCGGACATTGGTCAAACATGAGGTAAAGGGGTGACCTAATTCCAAAGCAAAATTTAAAATATGGGTGTATGGATGGATGTAGTTGAGCCAGCATAGGTTCAGCATGGTCTCATCATGGGTGGTTTCTTTCTTTTTTCTTTTTGAAGGAAGTAAATCGCAGCAGTTTTAAGGAAAGGTAGCTTGAGATATTTATGGGCTGCTGCCACTTGAGCATGAGGAACAGTGAGAAGGAAGCAGTATATCTTTGGAAATGTAACAAGTGGAAGACAGGGAGTCTTAAAAAATACCCCAGTTCCATATTTTTACTTATCAGCTTTCTTTATCAATATTTTTTTTTGTATCATGAAAACTGAGATTTGGCTCAGTGTCAAAATGATGCTAATTTATAGAATCACCAAATCATAGAGCAATTGTGATGGGAAAGGATGTCTGGAGACCTCCCAGTCCCAAACCCTCGCTCAGAGCAGGGTCAGCTACAGCAGGTTGCTCCAGGCTGTGGCCAGATGGGTTTTGAAGATCTCCAGGGATGGAGACTCTACAACCTCTCTGGTCAATCTGTTCCTATGTTTGGACATTCCCACCATAAAAATATTTATTTCTTAAGTGAAATTCCTTGGTTTTGAGTTTGTGCCTGTTGCCGCTTATACTTCTGCTGGGCACCACTAAGAAGATTTGTTGTCTTTGCTCCCTCCCATCAGGTATTGATAAGAAATCTTTGGGCCTGATCCTGTGAGAACTGAAGAGTAAGGGCAAACCCAATTATTTTCAGATAATTTAATTAATGTTGAAAACTGTGAAAAACTCAAGAGTGTTTTTCCTGTTGCCATCTTCTTCCTCACTGGGGAAAGCTGCAAACTGAGGGTGGTTTCCATTCCCCTTTCTGTGTCACTTTATCCCCATTTCCTCACCTGAGGGCTGCAGAGGGGGCTGTTATTTTGAATATCAACATTTGCCACTTAAAGTGGCACTTTAGAAGCTCAGGCCTGACAGGCCTTGGGCCTGGACAAGAGAGGAGGGTCTGGGGGCAGCCTGGATGCCATGGCATTTTTGGAGATGGCTGGAGGGGCTTGGCAGGTGACTGGTGCTGGGTTTCTTTTGGAGGTTGCTGCCACTTGGGGTGAGATTTGGTGGCCCCTTTACAGAGTGGGAGCCAGCCAGGCTTGTGATCCTGGGCTGAGAGGCCGGCACTGATGTTTGCAGTACCCCTTTGTCACTGGCTCACTCCAAACACGGAAAGCATGGGAATAACTCTCTGCAGGTCCCTGGTTCCCAGACCAGGCGCTAATCCACTCCCACTGAGCAATTCAGGCCTTTGCACTGTAAGTTCGTGTCACTTTGTATAAAAGGCACATTGCACCAAAGCTGTCAGTGGAACAAAAATAATGATCATGCCCAATGAATAACTTCTGAGGCTGGCTAGGGGTCACGCAGTATTTTTTGCTGTTCAAGAGAAGGTAATCTTTCTTGGAGGTAACTTCACCGTTTCTGGCTCTCAAATATTAAGCTGTGCAATTTCTCCACTTGTGTAATTTAGGGATATTTTCTTCATAAGTGAATGGAAACGTTAGCTTGGATTTTCAGTCAGGCAAAATGACTGGCATTGCTATGAAAAGAGATCTGTTAGGATGTGAAAAACAGAAATGTATGAGGACGGTAACACTGTATACATGATTAGTGTTCTGTCTTTCAATTCCAATTTAGTGCTAGTAAACCTGTTAACCTAAAAGTTTTTTTTGTCTCTGCCTTTCTTTTCTTTTTACAAAAAAAAACCACCCACAAACCAAAAAACAAAACTAACACAAAACCAAACCAGAAAAAAAAAAAAAAAGACTTTGGAAACTCCTTTGGATATCTCAGCATAGTTTTGTTGCCAACAAGCTGGGGGATGTAGGCTGACATGCATCCTGTTTCTAATAGCACACACACTGTTTCTTTATTTAGAGCCTCTTTACCAGTATCAATTAAACCCCAGTTAAATTTGACACATCTTAACCTTGCGTTGGATCCAATTCATTGCTACAGCAGAACCCATATGGCACTGAGACAGTTGCAGGCATCAATTCATTGCTTATGTAGAGTTACTGGCTAAATGCCAAGCAGTAATCACTGCTTTTTGTTAATAGACATGTTTGCTTTTGCAGTCGTTTCTATACACAGTGCTCTAGATTAATTAGAACAAAATCTGTCATCCATCTAAGAAACAACCAGAACTCTTGGGGTTTTTTGCCTCAGATTTAAAGAGAAATGAGTACTGGCAACAAAAGGTGGTTGTGGGGGAGAGTTACTTTGTTTATTCTACAATAACCAATTTTGTTTATTGAACACACATGTATCTGCTATTTTACTTAAATAAGTAAAAGAGAATGGGGGGAAATTGCTGGTAATCTAAAATACATATACAACTCGAAGCAGTAATTGCAGAAAGACTAATTTTCATTTTGTTTTAACCTGAATTTTTAGGAAGAGCAAGACAACTACTGTTAAAGAAGTCACATTTATACCTGTTTTCTGCAATTAAATAAACTTTTTACCTAACGAGACATTCAAATTATGGAAGTCCACATGGAGATGGACTTGCAGAACCATGTAAATACCTCTGAGATTCGGGTTATTGAGGCTTCGTCTTACTGCTGCCTGCTTAGTTTGCAACAACATCAGCTCAAGTAGGCAGGTATGTATAAAAAAGAAGAAATTTATCGTGTTACTGGTGTCGCATTTTAGAGATATTTAAACTTGTTTTGTCCACCCATCCCCTGCCTGATGCCTGAATAATTAACACAGTTAGGGGAACTAGTGGATACCGAAGTATTCTGGTATTTTAAGATCCCATTACATCATTATATTATATCTGGATCTGTTGTTGGGGTGGATACGTTCATGGTGACCTAGACTAAGCCTGGAATGCACTCAAGAGTATTTTACAGCGGTGAAATAGGGGAATGCTTTTAAGCTGTTGCATTATGCAATAGAAATTCCATAAACTTTTTCACTACAGATTCTTCTATTGATGCCTACCATCATCAATTTAAGAAATGATTTTGGGGCATGGTATTTAATCACTTGTGTAGTTTTATGATCTTTTATAATCAGTTGTGTCATTTTTTATCTCCATAAAAACATTTTTGTGGTGTTTTCTTCAAGTTAACTATTTTTGTTTGCATGCATTCACAGAAAATTATTTTGGTTAAACTGATTTGGAAGTAAAGCTTTCTGGTCCCCAGTTCTTCCATTCATAAATGTGTCACATATGACCAGATAAAAAAATCCACTGGGCCTTCCATTTGATTCATTAGTATTTGGATAGTGTCCACTATCCTGATTAAAGACCTCAGACTACTGATTGTCAAACTACTGCTCGTTTGGCTGTTACTTGCAAACACTTTGCAATGAGCCAATGTTAAAAGGAAGAGACCTAAATATATTCAGCAGTCAATGATTAATGGTAATCTCCAGTTTTCATTTAAAGTAGCAATACTGTTTATAAGTTTTGAGGTTTTTCTGTTTACTTAAGTGATTTCATGTGATTTATACCTTAGCAGAGGATCCTGTTAACAGCCACCATTACCTCTTCCTCAGTATTCCTCATTTATGCTCTGTATATGTTACATAAGAAAATGTGTCTATATACATCTATATGTATATATACTATATAATTTCTCTTTGCATGAAAGGGAAGTAAAATACCTCTATTTTCTAGAAGTTATAATCTCTTTCAAAACTTTTTCCTAATGTTGAGCTAATGTTTTAGTATTCCAGTGCTGTTGGTCCATTGTTCGGAGGTACAGCTTTATCAGCAGAATGTGTGGCAGATGGTTTACATTTGCATTAGCCTTCTGGAAAAGGAATCAGCTCCCACCAACATAAGCTTCAGCTTTTCTTTTCAAAATTTACAACAAATTCGTCAGAATGGCATTTTTAGAGGAAAAAACCCCCAATCCGACTGTCTTTGCGTTCCCTTTTTGAAGAGGAAAAATGAGTCCTGTTCTAATGCCCTCATCTGCACATATATCTTCCATCCCCTCCCCCAGTGTTTGTTAAAATGATTTAAGTATTTCATTATGCAAAATGACTTTTATAAAAAGACCTTCCTTTTTGCCCCACAGTCATTCTTAATTTCGTTTGTCACTTGTTATAGAGTGGAGTTATGTGAAGCTAGGATATATTATTTGTTCTAGTCTGTATTGGATAATTTATTACATTAAGAAACCAATAATTTTCAAATATAATCAGATTTAAGTTTTTAATAAGATTCATCCTCCCATTCACACTTGCTTAATTTAAGGATATTAAATCTGCTCAGGAATGAGCTGCCTCTCAAAGCCTCATGTGCCTATTAAAGGATTTTATTCCTGATGTGTTAATAGGATTTAATTATATCAGCCCCATAGTCTGGAGACACACCACAATTGTTAAACTTGATAAAGCAGACAAATACATGCTAAAAGAGTGATGGCCAGTTTCTTAAAAAAATTAAATAAGTTACAAGGTTTTGCTATTTTAAGATCTCTGCTATGTAACTATAGGTTTGTATAATGCTGAAATTTTAAGTCTTGAGTGTTTAACAGACTGTAAATACTTTTTTCTCAAAAAAAAATCAAAGGCTAATGAGGAAACCAATAAGGCTTTTTTAATGAGTGTTTATCTGTTTCTTATTTCTGATTCTCAGAGATTAATTTAGATAAACTTTCAGTTTTTCTCTTCTCATGGCATCTTCTTGTTGTGTGCAGACAAAAGCTGCAGCAAGTCATTCTGGAAATTCAGCGTATTAAATACTGTCTCGATTTCTTTGTTTCCTGTGGCTAATTAGGTTAATGGCATAGTGACAGAAACAAAAAAGCAGTGGCTTGGGACATTTCGCAGAGACGCGGTTAGGGAGAGGGAGAGAAAAGAAAGGCGCAAACTCCTGTAGTCTGTAAATCTCATCAAGATCAAGATCGTCAGCACTGGCATCGATCAGAAGCGCTGGCTCTTGTCAAGCTCACCCAAATGCTAAATGTACAGGAGTCAGCGCTTCTGATGGCTGCAGACATGGAGAGATGGAGGGAATGACAGGGTTTGCGTAGAATCGCAGGAAAGGAGGAAAAATTAGCAATACGCCATCCGGTTGGACATTTTGCTTCCAAAATTAGATTGACGCGTGTTATGGCACGTTTCCACTGGTAATCACAGGCACTCAACATGTATTTCAAGAAGATTTGGGCTCTGAGTTTTTCTCTCACTTGCGCAGAGCTAGACTTTGGGCCTCTCAAAACATGGTGTAAGTTGCACTTGTTTGGAGAAGCTAAACATGTAAAGTAGGCTTTCATTTAAAAAAAAAAGTAACTTTCTGGCACTTTTCCTTGCCATGATAGCCTTGGAAATGTAAACTGACATAAACTGTTTTTTTGGGTTAGGAAGGAAGTAGAAGCAGAGTTGTGCTTTGCCCAGTGAGCGGTTGGCGAAGGCAGATGTAAGGTGTCATTGCTGGCTTTCCAGAGGTCACCCAGCCTGCCAGACCCACCGAGCTGAAGCCATGGGCTGAAGAGATGATGCTGTGCCCCGAGAGTGGGAAGGAGAGGAACAGACTTGCTCTGGGGTAGAGCTGCAGAAAGAAGAAGGAGAGAGCGAGTGTAGGGTCTACACATAAGATAACTCTGTTCTCACTGGTCTTGTGGCTCTAATTAAATGAGCTTTTTGAAAATCTTATTCTGCAAATTCCAGCTTGTGATTGCGAATACCAAGGACTGGCCGTGGTGGGAGAGGGATGGGCTGAGCAGCAGCTGAGGTCAGCTCTTATTAAGGCTTTGGGCTAGGCTGACTTTGAGCCACCTACTTCAGACTGTGGTGCCAGCCGAGGTAGGAACCAACCCTGAGGTCTGCATGCAAACCTATGGTGAGGAACTGAGACGAGCTGTAACCCAAGGCTGCCAGACCTTCACTTCCTGCAGACAGTGCAGACACATAAGCATCTGTAACAGTTAGTTGGGATAACAGGCAAATAATTGTGGTGGTCTTTTAATACCTAAGGTGGGTTCTGCTTTTTTGTACACTTGTAATGCCTTGGCTAGCCATGTCAATCCTAATTTATACTGACTACGAATAGCTATTTAAGACAACATTGTGGCTTTCATGTTTATAATTTGATAAACTGCTGATAAAATTTCTCACTCAGGCTTGCTGTCTACTGTTTGAGCAGAATTATTGATCGCTTTATATGCCTGCATTGACATATATAAAAAGCTGTGTATATTTATTAAAGAAAAAAGGTATCCGGCTCAAAGATGAGCAGCTGCAAACATGTAACTTGTCACCATTTACACATATATTCACTTTTTCCTTTGCCTGCAGTACTGTGTGAGAAGGTCTTTTCTAATTTAACTTGGGATTTATAGCTCCATAGTGCTTTTTTTCCAGGTAGGTGCCCGTATTTCTTTTCACATGAATCTCCCAGGCATTTACAGGGGTGTTAGCTGCCCTGTGTTGCCAGTAGAATCAGAAGCTGAAACGGTAGCTGCCAGCGGGGATTAGCCGAGTGTGCTTTTGTTGTATCCGATACCTGGAGCAGGAACACAGCCGTCTGCCGGGTCTGGTGAGGTAATCACCCTGCTCTGCCTCCCTGCGCTCCCCAGGTTTCACTGCTCTGTTTATACATTTATAAAATATAAAAAGAAATGACATAGAAAAACGTGTTCAAGTTTTTCTTGAACAAAAATGTTCATTGTTCCTGTGAAAACTAGTGACATTTTTGAAATTCACCTCTCTTCTTCCCCCAAAAGGTCAAGACTTTCCACTGAAGCAGGGACGATGGTCACCCAGCAGAGACCGCTATACCCAGGGGTCATGGGGCTTGTCTGGGACATTGGGGCGATGCTTTGTGGAGTCAAAAAGCCAGAAAAATGCTCACGTGGAAGAAGGGCCTGAAATCACGTATTAGGGCTGTAAGCAATACCAAGAAATTCAAACATAAAAGTTTAATTGCAAAGAAAAACAGGAGAGGTGAGAGTAGGAGGATGTATTTCACATGGACTCCCAAAGGAGGACTGATATACAGTTTGAAAAATAATAGCAGGGCTGAAAAAATCAATGTTCTTGAGCAGATACAATGATAAAAATTAGGAGGCACTTTCAAGATAGACAAGGATTAAACTGTTATATGGGCAAAAATAGGTCACTGTGCACATAGAAGCGCAAAAGTGGGATGAGTTTCATAGCATGAAGTGCAAGGTCCTCTGGTGAAGGCCTGATAGGGAGAAGAGAGAAGAAACCTCTGCCCAGGGACATTCGTGATGAGATATTATAGCCCAAAAGAAAGACACCTGCAGCTTAGAGGGAGGGGGGAAGATACAACCCCCTCCTCCCCAGACAAACATCCCATCCTTGCGAAGTGTAACATGGCTTGGGAAAAACCAGCAACTTGATGTGCACTGGTGGTGGAAGCTGCTGGCAAACACTGCAGTCTTTAATGCAGTTTTGAATTTACTCTTCACTGAATTTTGTAGGCACTGATGCTCCTCTCTAAATTCCTCATACATGTGGTTTGGTGGGGAGAAGTACGTATTTGCACTTGAGATGCAACTCAAGTGCATTATGAGAATAACTTGATTGTTATTCTCATAATCTGTATCACACACACTTTGCCTCTCGTATTATACTGTCAAGATCATTTTACCTGTCTCTCATCCTTTCAGTGCTTACTTTTAATTTGCTTGTCAGGCTCCTGCATGTCTTTGGCTCTTTCTAAGTCTCTCCATCCTAGCTTCTGAGTAGGATGTTACTGGAGTACAATAGGAAATTCAGATTTCAACTACGTTTCTCCGCATCTCTCCTTGCCCTTCCCTGCACCCATACAGCCTGTCAGACATGTTTCCTAGATGATGGCCTCCTCCATAATGCATTAATTTGGTTTGGTTTTGATTTTTTGGGTTTGTTTGTTTTTCTTTCTTTTCTTTTTCTTTTTTTTTTTCTCTGAGTAACTTCAGCTGCTGTTTGAAGTCCTTTCCACCTTTTTCTTCAAAGTGGAAACCATCTGGTGGTCTGTTTGGCATGTTTCCCACAGGCTTGGGGCAGGAGCAGGCACAGCGACGTCGCCCTGTGTCCAGCCACGCCGGCCGCCTAGTGGGGACCGAGCAGCAGTTGCCATTTCTGCTTCCCCCTCACACTGTGTTTGTCGCTGGTGAGTCTTGGCATCTCTTGCAGTTGCTTCTGAATTCTCATCCTTACTTCTCCTTTTCTTGCAGACTTAAATTGGGGCTGAGGAAAAGGTCACATTAATAACAAAAGTATTAATTTCTGTGCGACCAGAATAGTTCGCTTCAGTGCTACCAGGCACAGTTTCATCTTGCTTGTGTGGTTCATGAACTACATGCTAATTTTCTTTATATTTAATTACCTTTGAATGTCTCCTGTGCTTCAGGGTACAAGCCATCTTCTGACTAATTAGGGCTTTTTCTCTGAACAGGCTATTCCCAATAACTCTAGGAAGGGTTTCTTGTACTTTCCTTTGAAGCATGTGGTAACCGGCCTCTGCCAGCAGTAAATGGATTGCTGGACACTCTGCTCCCGAAGTTCCTCTGTTATTAAATCCACAAATTTACACAAAGCAAAGTTAATAAGTGTAGCTGATGGAGCGGACTTGGATCAAATCTTTGGCATGCAGATGTAAAGGAGTGCATATTGAGTAGAGCTATTGTGCCTAAAAGAAAATAAATATGTTTTATCTTAAGACAATTACCCATTCTTTTTGTGATAAGTGTATGCTATGTGTTAACTCCTCCTGATCCAGGCTTTGTCAGTCAAGTCTCCCTTGTTATGTAGAAATTGTGCAGGCATCAGATTTTCCTCCTCAGTACTGCTTGGTCAGTGATTAAATCATTGCATGCAAGAAGCACCACAGCAACGCAAAATATTATTATTGATTATGTATACAGCAGTCAATACAAACATACTGTGTTTCAACTGCAAAAATGATCATCTTAATTAGCTAATGATTTTTAGCCTGATTTCTCAACAAAATGAGACATTATGTGATTGCTCTTTCTGTCTGACTGTTCTCCTTCTCCCCTGTCCCTGTCACTTCTGGACCCCTTGGGTTCAGTCAGTGACGGTCTGGTTTGACTGCGGGTGGAGATGTCAAAGGCATCAAGTCCTTATGTGCTTAAACAGGGCATCTGAAAATCCTCTCGATACACCACTGAGGGCAGCGCTCTGTTAAACCAGATTAGACACCGGAGCTGCCTGCAGGCACTCATCTTAGGAAGAGATGCGCACAGGAGCGAGGTTTCACTGATGCTGTTACTCACTGAACAATTTACAGGATTTTATCAAAACCTTCAGCTTTTGATTTAGGAAGAGATGCTGTATCCTCTGCTCTCCGTTAAGTACCTGAAATGTTGAGATCATGCAAAAAGCTGAGTCATGGTTACCACTTGCTCGAAACCTAAACTTCATATTTTTTTCTTTCCTTTGTAGATCAGCTTATCCACTTCAATAAACAGAACTCAACACTTATACTAGACTGCTAGAATCAGTCTTTCAAAAAGAATAAGAGCCATTTAATGCACCAAATGGTTTATAACCTAAATGACAGAAAGCTGCCTCCCCACGCAGCACTCCTTTTCAGCACAGATCATGCTGAGCTTCCTCAACCAGTGGTTGATTTCTACCAGGAACTACATCTCCAAAGCCTTTGTACAGCGACACAACCAACTCATTTTCCAGTGTTGGGTCATGTCCAAGCATATGAGATTCTTCAAGCATGAAATTCCACTTGACCCTATTAAGGCTTTCTCAGCATCAGATATGTACACTGCAGAATGGATAATGTTCATAACTCATTTCACATTACCCCTGGGTGGTGCCAGTGGAGAAATCCTGTCTAGTCTAATGCAATCAAAGCTGTGAATATGAGGAAATTGAAACATCTGGCCAGGTTTCTCTGCTGTGCCCCAGGATCTGTGACATGAGAGATTCAGGTCAGAGAGAAGGGGGACAAAGGCATCTCTCCCAGGATGTGTGTGCTGCAGAGAGAGATGTCTCAGCAATGTCGCCAGCAGCACTGGGGTGCATTGGCTGGACAGGTCACCTCAGTGAATCTCTTATGCCTGTGATGAGGTTCAAAGGTGCAGCTGTCATTCACGTAAACCTGTCTGAGCTAACCCGAGAGTAGGGCACCTGAGCACAGAGAATTGTGATGCTGTAGGCTGGTGGAGCTCCTCTGGGCCAGCTGCATGAATATTTGAATCCACTCGAATGGTATGGTGGTACGGAGGGGGAAAGCGCATTGGGGTGGATGGTGCATGGTAAGTAGACCCAATGGTACAGGCTCACTCTCTGCCCCCTGCGTTTGCTGGGGGTGCGGATAGGGTCACAGCCATGCAGAGCTTACGCAGCCGGTGACTCTAGAGGACCCAGCTCCTCTTGCAGCTCAGTGTATGCACGCGCAGGGATGTCTGTCCAAAGTTTCATCCTCAGTATAGACAAAAAAAAGGCATTGCCTTGGGCAGCTGTTTTCCTCCTGTGGCCTTGTGCTTCCTTTGCCTGTGGCAAGGGGTGGTTGAGGGCAGGGACGTCCTGGTGCCTGTCTCCAAACCCTTTTGTCCCTCTGTAGTGTGAAAGCAGTAAGCCCAGTTTCCAAGGCCATCCTCTCTCTCTCCATCTCCAGTCCTCTCCTTCCCGCTTCCCATGGCAGACACACCAGGCCCTAGCTCTGCAGCCACAGGGCATAAAATAGGATTTAGTGTGCACACAGAGCACCTTGAGCCAGCACAGACCTGCCCAAGGGGACTCCAGTCTTGCCCATCATGGTGCCTTCCATCAGGAGAATCCCCCCTCAATTGTATGTCCCTTAGAAGCTGCTGAGATTTATAATTTCACTTTCTCCATCTTAAGATCGGTTTAAGAGAGACCTTTTTTTCTGGTTATTATTGTTTCAAGGACAGAGGTATTACCTCCAGAGGATATCTGGGGAATTTATTCTTTCAAAGTTTTTGGTATTTTTATGGGGTAAGGGTACAAAATACCTTCAATGGGAGTTACCTACCAAAATTTCCCAGTATTGAAAGGAGAGGCAATTTGCATGTCTCTGTGACAAAGCCAGATACTAAAGAAGTATAATCAATGTAAGTATAATTAGTTTAAGCATAAAAATTAGAATTAAGAAGGTAGATGTGCGTAAACAAGTCAGTTATGAAATCCATGGCTTTGTTGAATGCATCTCTGTTAGAAAAGAAAGAAGTCATATGTCTTTTTCCCTCCTTGTCTCTCTTTGCAGGCTACTTGAATTCAGAATTAACCTTCTGGTCAGGACCCTCATACGTGTATAATATCGCATCTCCTTTGTAGTCTTGGAATTAGTCCAGAGGCTATTAGGCTGATGTACTCCTTATGCTCCAGTGCTCTGCTGATGCTGGGAAGAAGACACCATGAAGGCATTTTTAAATCCTTCTGGAAACTATTTTCATTACACTTAAAAAATTGTTATGCTTTTATTTAATGTCCAAATTCTAAGCTTGGTCTTGGCCCCTCAGCTTTGGGGGGCCCACCACAGGTGAGAGGGTCTCCAGGCTGATTTCTCACTAAAGGAAACAATTATTTTGTTGGAAGGCTCCAGGACATGCTGCCCATGCCTGTCAGGGAGGTTTTTGCAGTGGTGTTTTTGTCTATCTTGGACAATTCTGCTCATGCTCTTGTGGATTTTGTCTTTTATGCTCATAAATATTTTCAGATCCTTTGATTTAAAATGCCTTATACAAGATTATTCTTCCATTGTTGTTTTTCTTAAAACACGAGGCATTGCTCTCTGCCTGCAAACACTAAAAGCTAGAGCACTGTCGTTTCTTTCCCCATAATTGGGTATTTTTGCCAGAGTTTCAACTGTTGTGATAGAAGCAGTTCCTTCTGAGACCAGTGGAAGTTACTGTATGCCTTGAAAAGGAGGGGAGAGAATGGTGATATCAGACTTCAAATTTTAAAGCAAATAAAATTTTTATCGGATGTCTTCTAAAGTGATACTCTAGCAGGGATTGATGACTGGGTATTTCTAGTCTTACATTTTCTAGCTTGGGGAGTTTTGGTATGGAAGAAACCACAAACTTGGTTTCGCACAAGAGTCATAGTGGACAGGCTAGAAGATAAATAGTTTGCAAAACTCTCCCTCCCCCAAGTTTCAGGGAATATTACTTTTACCATTATTGTTCAGCAGAAGTCACATTAGCTTAGCTGGATGTGATGGCTTAGCTGTATTGCCTTAATTAAAGCAGTTAAAATGTTTATTCACATAGTGCCATTGTTCCTGGGACATACGTTTGGAAAAAATAAAAGCCAGCTTTCTATAGAGGATGCTTTTTTTGAAGGATGTTTATAGCCCGCTCCCCAGGTATACTTCCTTTCTGAACACATCCAATTTTTTCAGTTATCACTGGCTGTTTGCCTCGAGGATTGATAACAACGCAAAACCAAATAGTTATTTAACCATTAGAAAAAAAAAAACAACAACCTTTCAAAACAAGCCTTGAATAATGGCTCACTTTGTAGGAGTAGGGAGTAGGATTTTGCCAGGCTGTCTGAACCAAAATTAACCTGCTTCCTTCTGTGTCAGGGAGGACATAACGGATGGCTCTCGGGGCTGGCATGTTACTCCTGCCTGTCTGCCCAAAGTTACTCCTTCGAATCTGGGCCAAGCTGACACAACTTGAAAGTTACCCTCAGGCAAGGTTCAGGACCATATTTGACAATTTTTGGGCTGAGTCCTACTCTCTCTGGGCATATGTTCACACAACAAAAATATGCTCTCCTTCCTTGACTTGACACTAATTGCTCAGCCAAGAAGTGAAGGATTCTGACTGATTTAAGCACGTACTTGAAGCCATCATTCTTAAGCACAAAAATCAGCGGCAGGTAACACGCACTTAGCTACACTTTAAGTGCAGAAGTATACTTTAAACATGTGCTGAGATGCTGTCCTGAGAAAGGATACTTTCTGGGTCCAGGCTGCGACCTGTCATTTCTTACTTTGAGCTCGCTTGTCAAAAATGATGAGACAACATGTGGGAATTCACATCATCCACACAGCATCCACAACTTTTCCATCAGGAGCAATGAGAAATCCAGGGCCACCAGTAAGACACTTTCTGGAACAAGTAACATTCCCTTTTATCTGCTCTGCATCTTGTGGGAGATTTCTCTTGTTCCCCCCCAAGCCTTATGTTAGCTAGCTGGAGCCTTGGGACCACCACATAATGTCTAGAAACTTTTTTCTGCGTGTTTATTTAAAACCTCCAAAATTTACAAACAGAAAAGTAATTCTGCAAAGACAACTAGTCTGCCCTGTGTTGCATGATCACTAGCTCCAACACAAAGGTGAGCGCAGGAACCCATGCCTGGAGAAACGGGTTTTAATTTTATTTTTTTTAATTAATTTTTTAACTTTGACTTTCACTCTTTGTTTTTAGACTGTCTGTGGTTTTTGACATGTACATTTAGTTGTCCTGAAATGCGTGTGGCTTCTTAAGTGCTCTGTATGAGGGATGTGTTTCTGTTACTGACCACCTCCCTAATCTGCTCTACAACCTTCTTCAGCGTGGAGTCTCTATTATATTCTTTCATGTCCCTAGGAGAAATGCCAGCAGTGTAGGTCCAAGAGGAAAATCCTTGAGATCCTGCCTACAAGTACCTCTGCTCTGTGTTTATTTTTCAACTACAATTAGTTTCTTCTAATTGCTAAGCTGAAACCTGACTGCCAGTTTTTAATACATTAAGTGTTTACCGTGTTGATCTTGTATCATTTGATCTCCTTTATCAGGACTAACACGTCAAATATCCTACAAAAGGTTAAGTATATGACCCCTCTCACTCAAATTTGTGTTTTTCTTAAGAAAGGTAACAACTGGTTGGAAAGATCTATTTTTTTCCATAAAACCATGTTGTTTGACATCACACCACCTTCAATTGCTTTTTTTAGCTGCATCCTGTATCAGCTGCTTCATTATTTCCCCCTGGTTTCATGTTGGGCTGAGAAGTCTATAATTATATCTGGGTCATCTCATTTATCCGTGTTAAATATTGACGCTAAATATTTAATATTAAATATTGATACTAATGGGTGAAATGTAGAATTGATGACTGTACCAGATTCCTGGCCCTAAAGCAGGCCAGGCAGGCCTGCAGCCCTTGTTGGGGGGCTCCTGGCAAAGAGCTGGGGACCCATACAGCTGAAGAAGAGAATGGGCTTGAAACAGGACCTGCCTCCAGTGTATAAAACCTCTCTGTCCAATCCAATCCAAACCAAACCCCCATTCCAATCACTTCCTCATTTTTTGTTTTGACGGGGTCTGAAAACTATTTAGGAGTCATAACAACGGCATCATTACTCCCAGGTGAGACCGTGGTTGTCTGTGGCGTTTCATGGTTATAGGCACTTTTACTGAAATCAGACTCCCTTCTGATCAGTGTCCCTGGGTGATAAATGTAGGGCTATTCATCAGTGGTGCTAAGGAGACATCTTACAAGTGAAGCAGCTGTAGTTACATCTATTTGGAAAGTGAAATCAGATCCCATAGGTACTATATCTGGATGAAATATAGACAAGGTGTTTGTTCTAAGGTTTCCTCCTTTTGTATTGCCAAGAGTGTTTGTGTGTGTGAAGTGCCCAACATCACCAAACAGGTGCTCTTTACTTCCTTGCCCTGTTTCTAGTCATACATTTTTTACTCCGATTGCTCTTTCAGGGGCTGCGCTACTTGTTAGCCGAATTAAGGCAATTCTGAATTGGAAGGTCTGCTATCACCAGGTTGAACTATATCAGCCAGTTGTATTACTTTAATTTCTTCGCATGACCTCTTGCTCTTGCATGACAGCCTTCTAGTACGTGGATGTTTTGTAGTGGAAAGGTGCCCAGAGAGTAAGAAAAAAATTGCCACTCACCTAGAATGTGAATCATGAAAAGCTTTCCCAGAGCTGTCCATTCTTTATTTCCTGTGGTCGGTCCGTTAGCAACATTGCTGGTGAAAAGCCAATATGATCTGTGTTGCTGTTTCAAAACAAATGCCTCTTTATCCAGTAAGGTTATGTGTTCTTTCAGCTTTTCAGGCAATTCTACCAGGAAAGAAAAGAAAATAAAATGGCATTCTTCTCTTCTTTTTATTTTTTTTTTCTTTTTTGCTTTCATATTATTTTCCTCACTGTTGGCAGTAGAAATGCTTAAAAAGAATTAACGCTTACAAAATAGTAATAGTAATAATATTATATAGAGATATCTTGTCTGTAAATCAGAGGTGACAGTCAACCTGGAATCCAAGCAAAAAAATGTGCAAATAGCTTTATTGAAAATCAATGTGCATTTGTAAGTGAGGATTGTTTTTTAAATCCTTTGTGTTCGTTGCTGGTTTTATAGTGATGACAGTTGCAGTGGCGCTACAGCTTTGTTTCCAAGAGTTAGGCTTAAAGTGCTAGAGCAGGTAACTGAGTTTCCCCTCACCATTTTTTTTTCCACCTGCCCAAGCTGCCATCATGCTCAAGGAAAAGGAAGCTGCATGACAAGTGCTTTTGTAGCTCACAATATTGCCTATGGTATAGCCAAGTTAGCGAATGCAAGTAAGACATCATTCACTGGGCATGACTGGCAGCCACCTCCCCATGCCTGGTGGAATATCCCCCTCGTGGAGGACATAATGTAAAGCAGGAGGGTGAGAAGAAGCTTGGTGCTGGGCTGTCCTCCTCAGAACACGTGGTCTATTTCCATGCACATAACACCTCTGACACCTTGGTGGTGGCAAGTTTTCCAGCAGCAGTTTAAGGCATTTGTGTCTCTGGTAGTTTGCTCCCTGCACAGAAGAAAAATATGCTTATGCCTTAGCCAGTCCAGTGAGGTCTGGTGTAGCTCAAATTGATGTCAAAGGCAAGTTTGCATTAAACCACTGAGTTTGAGGTGAGGCAGCTAAGATGTTGGCATGTGAACTTTCCTCTGACTCTCTTGCAGAGCTGCCAGCCCCCAGCAGAGGGGTGGGAGGGAGCAGGTGGAGGTGATGATCCTGTTAAACCACCGCAGCCTTATGCTCGGGAGCATCAGTCCCAACTGAACGTCTTATTGGATCCAGGTGTCAGAAGAACAATTTAGGGATCCCTCAGCTAAGTGGGTCTGCAAAGGTCACAGTGTGTTTCCAGTGCTGCAGTTCCTCAGGCTAGATCTAAGAAAAAGTAGGTTGCTTCTTTTTCTTAATTCAGTTTTATGTTTGTGTATGTCAATTGTCTGTTGGACAACTGTTTTCCAGCTATTTCCACTTTTGCTTGTCTTGGCTTCTGGCATCCCCTTACCAATATGTGGCCAGGCCCAGGGTCAGAACAGAAGCAGTCTCTGTTACTGTGCTGTGGCCCAAACCTGATGGTCTGACTTTCAGGGTTTTTTTTTGTTTGGTTGGTTGGGTTGTTTTTTTTGTAATGTCCTGCTTCTGCTTTCCGTTCCTCCCTGTCCAAAACTCTTTTTTCCCCCTGCTTCTCCGTGAGTCTCTCATTAGCCTTACCTATTTCATTTTTAGTTTAGTCAATCTGGTGGACTTTCAAGGTTGTTTTTCCTTAGTCAAGATCTCTCCTGTATTGTTATTCCATCCCTGTATACACTATAAACTTTAGGTGGCCTTTCCCTACGCACATCTATCAGCTCCATGTGGATCTCTGGAAATGCTAAATCACAGAATTGCTGTAATCAGGTCTGTGTGCTCTGCACAGTTGCCAGACATCGAGCCAGGCTAAGGTGCATTTTTAGAAACTGAGTAATAGAAGTTGAGTAAAAAATGTTTCATCTAGGGAGTGTGGTAATAGTCTGTCAAGAAAAAGGACTATTCTAACCTTTCTCAAAAATATGAGAAGACTGTCCATCTTACTGGAGACTAAAACAGGGAATGCTGTTCTCATTTGACTTCTGCCTGATCATCTAAGCACTTCCACATATATGCCATACACTTTCATTATTTATACTTTCACATCTTGCTATGTATATATTACTCCACCTGTGTTGGTTTCCTTTTATTCTTTACCATTCTGAATTAGAATTGTACTTGAATACAAACCTGTAAAATAAGTTAAAACACCTGTTTCACTACTTGAAAAACAGCATGATGTATTTTTCAGACAGGACTCCTAGCTAATGTTTTTTTTCAGGTTTTCTTACAAGGTACATTCATAGGTTATGTATTGTGCATGGAAATGCTATCTCAAGTTATGATCTACAGACTTGTTAAAACAAGACTGAATTAAAAAGAAAAGCAAAATGTTTGCTATAATCAAATCAACTTGAGTTATCCTTGGTCACTTTATCTGAGTAATACTACATATAAAGTAGTAGCACCTCTGTGGGCATAGTGAAGGCTTTCTCTAGAATTTCTGAGAAGAATGGTAAAAAAACATTACTCTTCACCTAGCATGTGAAACATAAAATACATTCTCAAAGCAGGCTATTGTTAATTACCTTCTGTGCTCAATGTGTTGACTGAAAAGCCCCTATCACCTATGCTGCTGTACAAAGAAAGGATTCTGTAAGCTTCAGAAACCATTCTATCAGCAAAGGCAATCTCTTTGAAAAGACAAGGGAATGAGAGAGAAATCAAAATGAGACATACTACTTCAGATGATATGTTTGAATCCTATTCTAGATGCTTACAAAATACCAATTTTCCACGAGGAAAAAAGTTAGAAAAAGCTTTCATACTCTGTTCTGTTGTCAGAGATACCACAGCTCATTAGCACCGCTTCTCAAAGAGGAATGAATTAAGGACAGCTGACTTAGATACCACAATGATGAATATGGCATAGAGAATCAGGGAAGAAGAAACTTACCAAAACATGGTGAAATTGGTCAAAGAAGCCCTTCGGGGCATACACAAAATAAGATAGAAATCTTCACATAATATGAGTATTTTTAATGCAGAGGGAGGAAAAAATGTTGTTTCTCACTCAATTAATGTACTGGAACCAGTGCTAAGGGTGTTCAGTTGATGACTGTAGCTACCGCTCCACCAAACTATGAACCTTTCAAGAGCTCCTTTGTGGCTAAGATATCGAGTCCCATCTGATAATCAGCAGGATTTTGGATATATCTGTTCTACATGATGCAATTACTTGAGCTAGCTGTAAATTGGGTAGATAAAATACCAGAAATAGTTGAGCTGCAAAAACATGGCATACGTGGAGAGCTACTTAATCCCGCTGGGCAAACAAAATAGTGCTTCTTTTATGCAAGTTAGCTGCTGTCTAGACATACCTGTAGCCTCCTAAACCACTTAGTACTTCTGAAAGTTTTACCACTACGCTCGTCAGTCATTTTATATGCTTTAGAAAGCCATGCAATGACTGTTTAATTATGCAAAGTGAAGGTATAATTAAATTTCACTGGAACTGTGGGGATTTGAATATGATGAAATAAAATGGGTTTAGTTTTACAGGCTCAGTGTGCCACAGAGGAATCGCAAAGCCTTTTGATTTTCTTTTTTCATATCTGTAATTCTCTCTAGGGGAATGGAGAGTTTGGGCCCAGGGTGGCTTTCCGTCTTTGTGACAGACAGTGTAGATGTACACTTGTAAAAGTTAGATGTTGCCAAGCACAACTCAAAGATGAGATTTGTTTTTCTCTAGGAAAGCTGCCAGTGCTGTTAATACATACATCTGGAAGTTCTTGAAACCTGGTAATGAGGACAGTGGTAAAAACCAAATAGAGAGTCAAAATAAGCAGATCTATAGTACAACTTTCAAAAATAGTGGCATGAAACTGACCTCCTAGGCATGTGGCCAGAGTGTATAATGCTGCCTCTTCACAACTGTAAGAGTTGCAAGGTCAGCTGTTCTGGAAAATCAGGCTGCTTGCTTAAAAATGGATATAGGAGATTGGCTTTTCCCTGATATTTGGAGCTTTTAATCTTCCTCCTTCAGCCTTCGAATGGCAGAGCTGGCTAAGTACCTCCTGTGTACTGCTGGGTTGCTTACCATGCAGGGTAGTGTGGTGTCGATTCACTTTCGCTTTCTTCTTTCTGATTTAAGACACATTTTAGAGAGGACAAATTGAAAACACAATGGGTTTAAAATTCAAGTTAACTTCTAGTTGAGGTACTGGTGCCTTTCAACCAACGGAGCAGAGACTGAGGAGGGAAAAATGGCCAAGGAAAGGAAAACGTGGTGGAAATGCAGCATTCTTTGTCTAGGTGTGGCTTTCCCGAGTGGTGCTTAGTGACCGTGGGCTGGTAGGTGCTGGCTTTCCTCTGTCTTCAGCCTGGGTGCAACAATCTTTAAAGATAAGCAGAGAGGAGGTGAGGTGTTTCGTACGGTTGTGGATCAGAGTCACAGTCCAAGACCCGTCTGTGGCATGGTTGCCGACTCTTGCAAGTGTATCGTACAATGATATAAAATGTGTAAATTGCATTACATAGGTGTAAAGGGCAAACTTATAACGTTATGACTTTTATTTCTTATGATGCTGTCTGATTTTAATGGTTGAGTTTGAAGTTTTTGACCTGGTGTCTGGCATGAGCTGGACTTTTTTT